>JAQBSW010003152.1:0-88396 GCA_029291075.1 Eudiplozoon nipponicum
ATATGTCTCTCAGCAGAATATGGTGCTCTGAACACTCAGCTGATCAGCCGCAAAATAAATTTACTTTCCAAATATATGTATTGTAAGTTACTGTTTGTGAAATAATACATAAGCAATTGGTATTAGATGTTGTCCACATAGTAACAAGTTTCTTTTAATATGACCGGAAGCATAATATCAAGACAGTTTGAATGGAATGTATAATCGTGTGTTCATTCGGTTCATGCTTACCGGCGGCTCGTCATTAGCATTCGGTATTATGCTTTGTACATAGAATAACCTACATGGATGTGCAAACCTGCAATAGTTAATCTATATTAATATACAGTCTGCGGCAATGCAACTTCAAATCCAAATAATTATATGTTATATACATACGAAGTATGTAAAGGATACCATCAATATATTTATTGTGTGAGTGAACGATTTAAACCGAATGGAACTAAGGAAATCATTGCGCTAATATAATGGACTTCACTGTTTGCTAACATTCACCAAAAATTTTAGAAATGCAATTCCTCCTGAACAACTTTGAATCAAAAAATCAATAAACTCTGGACTCGGTCGATATCATCAATAATATTTCGTGATATGTATGACACCATTTATTAAAATATATAAAAATTAATTAATATTTGTGCTGGAGAACTAATTTATTTTAGAATGTGTATCATGTGTGGCGCACCTAATAACAAATTGGTTTTAATATAACCAGAAGAATAAATAAAAGGTAGCATGAAAATAAATATAATGTCGTCCATATACGTTTCGTGCTTAATGGCGACTCATCAGTAGGAGCTGGTATGACGCCCTTTAGCACTATATATTTGGATAAGGAAAGTGGGAGAAACGGTACAATTTTAAATACGAATATTTCTACCTGCAGTGCTGATGATAACTCAAATGCCACTTGAAAGCCAACTCACAATATATAATATACACCAGGTCAGTAGAGGGGGCCAACACTAAGGCTATTGTTTCAGCAACTGATACCAAGTTACTCTCACTACTACAGGTTTACACATTCGTATAAATAATTATACCGTGGTATTTTCGTACATTTAACTCCAAAATTTCTGGTAGTTAAAGCACGTAATACCGATTCCTACTGATAAGTCGCCAATAAGCTCGAAACGAAAGTGCACGAGATTATACTTTCCGTTCATGCTGCCTTTGAATAAACTTTCTGGTAATACGTAAGCCAATTTTTACTAAGTGCGCAACACCTAATACACAAATGCATATATATTAATTCAGAAACAGTATCTAATTTTGCATATTTCCCGAAAGTAAATTTTAATTTCGGCTTTCTCCAATTCTAAGATCCCAGGTAATGTATTGTCACACAATCGAAATATGTATACATTAAGTATAGAATTAAACTGTCATTAACTGAGCAGATTTACTTATTCACTAGTTCAAAAAAATTCTTTAAGATTAAAAAACACCAAACCTACTGTATTTAAACAATCGCATTATATTTTCAAACAACGGCTACTGATGTTATTTGATCCCCATGTTCTACTTCCACACTCAAAAATGTATGTTTTTTGGCTTGATAGAATTCCTCCTACATATATGTTTTTAGTAATCAAGAAAGGCAATCGAAAATTATATTACACATTTTATCATGCATAATAGAATCTATCCTCATGAATTCACATTTTCTAAATGTTATCCAGTTATTTCTTAACGTATTGAAATTGGTATTACAATAACAATAATTATTGAAACTAAATGTTGTTTAAACGTATTTTCATGGAAATTGTTAATTCAAATTTGTCATGACATTTATTCTAAACTTAGTATAAAAGTTTAGCTGTAGATTGAAATTTTTATTAATTTTTATAGTCAACGCATATTTAATATGATATCTACATTACTATGTCAATGAAACAGTTAGAACCCTACCTTGCCGGCATATACACTACAAAATAATACATAGGAAAGTTGTAAGAGTGACTAATACACCGTGTCATATATAACCAGGTGCTAAAAAGGCACAAAAATATATCTCAAAACGTGATTTGACAAATGTTGACGTCAAATTGTTAGCAATCTTTTTCATATAATGAGGAATAATTGAAATGATAACGTCGGAAATAATACATATTATTTGTGTTAATTTGTTTCTTTAAAGAATGTCTTTATGGTTGACGGAACCTAGCGCAAATTTGCTGACAATAAGCCAGGTAGCTAAAATGTCTAAGCAAATATTACAATAAAAGTAGGTTAACCATAGAGGATTACTAGAATTCTTCTTCAAGAAGCTCTTAAAACATAATGCAATTCCAACTTGCTACTTCATATGTTTTGGCTATGTATGCTACTATTGCCGTTATTCTGAATTCAGCTCAATCTACCTCAACTCAATTAAAGTTTTCAGGAAACGACAGTACGCAATACAACATGACATATTCATCTAGTTGGGAATAACCATAATTAAAAATTTTTTAAGTGAATAACAAAATTCAATTATGTATCAAACGGCACATGCGAATTCACCGTCTGGTTTATTATCAGTTAATAAATAAATTTGAAATTCGAAGTATTTTTGCTCAACAATATATAAAAAATTAATGGAAAAATATATCTTCGAACACGTAAATAACTAATTTTTTCTATGTTTGTCGTTTACAACAGCATTTTCCTTTAGGTGTAAGCTCTAATTTTTTCTCAAGGATTCCAAATTCTAGACCATATTACATTTTCAAAAAATTAATATTTAAACTCATTTCTGCTTTCCTACATTCAAAAACCTCATTTTAATTGGGTTTACTTTATTGATAAACGCAATTATATTTAACATGATTTGTCCTGTAATAGGACATATAACGAAGTTTTTATCCTCCGATATTATCTCCGCGACGCAAATTAATTATTGCCAGAATTCAAATAAGAATATTATAAATTTCTTAACTACTGCTATAAACTTTTATTCTCTCACAAATACTGTACATAAACAGACACAAAGACAAAATGCACGCAGTGACAAACATCAGTTTTTAATATATTTCATGATTGTTTTCCGTTTTGTAAATAGTTTTTGTAAAATTATTTGTAAATAATTTCTAAACATATCAGTTATTACAGGCATATTTTTAAATCGCATGAGTATAACAACAATAACTTATTTTATCATAATTCTTCTATAGGTATATGATAATTGATTTATGATGAAAAGCCGTATTCTATTTGTTTACACACAAATATGCCTTATTCCGTTTATAATCTCTTGCACACTAGGCCCCCTATGAACGAAAACCAATAATGTAAAATAAAGCATATTTGCATTTTTATTCGTATTTTTCCAAAGGACTCATCTATATTTTAGTTCATTCAAGTGTCCATTCGTTACAAATGATATGATTTGGAGCGATTAAGAGCACTACACATTGTTTAATTTCATCTCACTAAGATATGGTTTGCATAACTCTGCTATGGTTCGGCAAATCTAGATTTGCTATGTTGAATGGGCGATCAGGATCCGAAATTAGCTTTTTCATACAAAACTTTTCAATAATGGATTATGCATGTGATGACACCGTTTCATTAAATCAAAGATGTCAGATTCATATTAATAGAAAGTCCAAAATAATTACCAGTAAAAATAGGCTGTATATAGACTAACCAAGGCAATTTTGCTAAGGACCATTTTCATTATAACTAGTAAAATTTCTAGTACGTTAAAAACGTTTATGATAGAATAAAGACTTAAATAAAATGGTCTGCAATTGCGCAACATGTTCAAAAAACTTAACTCGTAATTTCTCGATAAGTATCAATTAAGAAGTTTACTACATGCAACAACAGGAGGAAGTTAGCTAAAACGACAGTATATGAATTAAAAAATTTCTGCCAGATTTATGCAAGCAGAAGTAGCATGTTTCGGCACTCAGCTTAAACTAAGGTGTCACAAACAATTGAGTGGTTTTCGCTTAATTCACACTGTCTACATATTCACATTTTCTATTTCTAATATTCTAATATAAATGTTTATAGATGTTCATTTGAAGGTATATGAGTAGTAAAAGTATAATAAATGGTTCGGACATCTGATAAAATTTATTTTTTTACACATAGAAAGGACACTATAAATAACCACGTCTTACCTTTTAGAAATAAAATAAACCCACATCAGCCAGTATCTGGCAAACTTTTTAAGTTGCTAAGCAGAATATAGAATATGACTTTTGTTCTACGCGCAAGGCCAGCAAATTTCAAGAAATCTATCAGGTTCATTCACACTAATCATAAACGGATTGCAAATTTGCAATTCGAAGTACTAAAAGACATGTACAAACCCTCTCTATGAAACAATCATGCACGTTCCAGCTGGGAATTTAAAGGAAAATTTGCAAACCGTAATTTTCTCTCTATTTTGTAGCACGTTTTCTATCGTCTTTTTAAGCATCTTTAATTTATTATACAGATTTTGTGTATTCAACAGCCGCTAAAGTATTGATTTCTTTTATCAAAGCGTTCAAATTTGACAGTTGTTCCTTTTTCTTCTGGTTCAAATGAACGGAACAAGACATCCGGAAAGTTATGGAATAAAATAGGAAGTTTTGTTTTACAATTTGGGGAAATTCTAATAAGTTTCAATATTAATGACGATATAAGTTTAACGTTTAATAGATTCTTCGCTATTGGCGTAATTTCTTGAGAATCTAGTAACCACTTAATAAGCCACTTAACATTTCAATTTTTAATCTTATTCGATTTACTTTGTAAAATATTTCTCATCCTACAACAAAAATGACTTTGCCTTTGATCGACTAATAATCTAATCTGTTCCAGCTCTGAGGATATACCTTAGTAATCAACTCTAGACCCCTTAAACATATTTAGATCGTTAATATTCTCACTTACATAAGGCGATCTTTGTAGTTTTTCTCATGCAATCGCTGAAAGGAAAGGCAGAATTACTTAAGAAAAAAGGAAAGTGGTCGATTTCCTATGACGTTTCCAAAAGAGTAACTTAATACTATTGACAATACGGCATAATCATCATGATTTTTAAAACTCGACTTAATTATTTAAATCGATTAACCAGTATAACACAAGTGCAACAGACTTGCACTGAACGCATGGCTTAATCGTGATTATATTATTTCCGATTTGCAATAGAGAATGCCGTATTAATTATTAAAAGTATGTTCTTTTAAATTAATAAAATATGCAGATAAAAAAACAATTTTTAGCGGGGTAAAATTTCCATAGAGAATAACTTATATTTGAATTTCTAGTGGTATGAAACTATTTTATATTAAATTCTATGTTAATAGTTTTATTTAATTAACCAAATCGGATATCATGCAATAGTGTCGAAGCAGTTGTTATACTAGAGGAAAAATCTCCTGTCTGACAAACAAATTGAACCTAGTCTACTCGAAGGAAAACATTTCTTCGTTTTTAACTTTAAATTTCCTTATGTTTTTTTGAGTTCGTAATTGAGTCACAAAGCCTGTCATTCTAGCTATATACGTTTATTTATATCAACGTTTTGGAAAATAACCCAATCTGCAGAGATCTGATTAAAATGACGTGACGGCAGAGTCCGTCATTTGCATATTTACGCTCAAGATATAATTGCTAATGTTTGTCACTAAGTGTGTTCAGACCTATTTACTACAGTCGCATTAAATACAGCTTGATAAGAACTACAAAATTGCTTACCTCCAGAGCAAGGCCCGTTGCATATGCGTGAGATTACAGCACGTAATTTGAAATCGTAGATGGATCAGACGACAAAGAAATAAATTTTGTTTGTCTCTGCTCTTTTGGATGAACACATTAGTAATCAAAGGAGAAAAAAGAACATGCACATATATATATGTCTAGTTTGTTAATGAATTTACTTCAGAAAAAATCGACACTGCGTTATGTCACCGCCAAACGCGTATGTTTTAAAGCAGCAAATTTGCAATATATACCGTTGCATTCAATGGCTACAACGTTATTTTTTTCCAAAGTTAATTGAAAAAAGTTAATGATAATAAAATTACAGGCTTATTGTACATAAAATCTTTGAATAATTAATATTGAAATAAACTAGATATTGTGAAATGTAGCACCGTTTAATGGAACTTTATCAACATCATGATAGCTCCCAAAAGTATTTCATCACATTTGAATATGATAATCTGATCAGAACTAATCAATTTATATTTCTTTAAACCATTTCATAGTAGACGAATAAGTATTAAGCCAATAGGGTATGAATAACACAACATTTTTGGCATGCTAATAGTATTTAAAAATAATTACATAAATATAATTAAACAAAATATGTTGAGTGGGCAGTGAAGAGAATGATTGAAGTCAAGGAAATATTCCTTATGTAAAATCCAATCCCATTTATGCATCAAGTATGCAGTATAAAATAAACATGGTATAATTTTATAGACCGGCTGTATCTTTATTGGGAACTCTTCACCTACTACGAAGAATGTATCTCGGGCACAGCTAGAACCTGAGCTTGTCTGCTTCTTAATGAGTTGTTCTAATCAGTGTGTCACTCTGTTGCACCCGACAAAATTTACGGTAATTTACTATCTAATGCTTCTTGTTTATCCTTTTTAGCTGAAGCCAATATGGCAATTCCTTACACCTTAAGCTTCTACCATCCATCCATAATCTGAATTTATAGAATAAATACTATAATACGGGGGGAATAAGCATTACATAAACAGTTTCTTTAAATAAAGGAACTCCTTATATTCTGTCGAAACTGTTTCTATAATAAACACATAGGGTAGGAAGTATCCGCAATTTATTATCGTTTTGAAATTCTTAGTTAATTTCATCTAACCCAGTACTGTTATTATAGACATAACTAAATGCCAATATATATATTTTAATTTTATTAATTTTGTAATCTATGCACATAAACAATTGTCTGGATATCCGATATGTAGGCTAATTCTGCAATAATATTCTAATAACTTTTTCTAAAATTAGGGTTGCAAACTTGTTAAAATCACCTGACCCATTAAGTACATGTATTTGTCAATATATATACTAAGAATTGTTTAGTGAAGAAAATGCAATTTATCCCGCAGACTGGTATCGACATTATTGGAAACTCATCACAGACTGGCCAGAATTTTCCATAGACAGGGCTCGAGTCTAGGCAAGTCAGCTTCGGAATCTGTTGTTCTAATCTTTCTTTTAGTTGTAACTCATTTGGCATCCATTAAGACTAAAAGTTCCACATTATCCCCAATCTGTTATTACTGAACAGACACCACACTACATGGGGAAGTGGTAACGAAAGGAACATTTATATAATTAAATGAACATTTTTGTGTATGCATACATCAATGTAAATATTTCTAAGCACAACTCATTTCTCAATTTAGTAATCACATACTGAGTGTCATAGATTCTGAGAAAGTGGATCACTCAAAAAGTTGAATTTTTAACTGTTTTTACGTCGTCCACGGCGCACAATCGATAGAATATGAATGTGTGCTACGCACGCTGTTTGGCATAATGATGTCTAAATGTGTGGTTAAAGATGGTGTCTTTTGTAAGAGAAAGCGGGTTAAAGAGTTAGTTGATGCAATCCTGATCAAATATTAATGCAAACGATTTCGCTCAATGTAAATAAAGTGAAATAGGAACAAAGTTAGTGGACACATAATGATAAAGAAGGATAATGCTAATTTTATTTTAAAGAATTTTACCCACCTACATAATGTACAACGGAATTATATTAAAATTTTCTTAGTTTACCATTAAGCCGACGTACTATTTTTTGAATTCCCTGTCACGAGCTAGATTGAAGTAATTATTATTATACATCTAACTTACGTTTCCAGCTAATTTATTGGACATCATCAAATTATATACGTATATTTGTTAAAAAGTTGCTACATTTATCACAATCAATCCCGGCAGCTAATCATCTCTGAATTTAAAATCTATACTAGAATGATTTTACGATATCGCATGCGAGTGAATATAGCACACATTTAGGAGGATACTCAAGTAAGTATTTTCTCAATTTTATCTCTCATCGACACTTGACTAGGAGTATAGTTTCCACTGTAAACATAATAATTAAATCTTTACTATAATTATATTATACTTATAAAGTTTTGTAAATTTATATTTTATACCGCTGATTTGGTAGCTTATTTCTGAATTTCAACGTTTATAAGTGTATAGTTCGTAAATTTTTAGGCTGCTAGTGTCTTCATTTTATATTCAATTTCGAGACCAGTAGCAATGCAATACTTCGTATTTCCAACGTGTTACAGTGAAATTCAATTATGCTTTTCCTCATTTGCTGTATTCTTACACTTGTTAGATATTCCTTAACCGTAAAAATACACTTCAGTCTTCGTAGCTCACCATCGCAGTATTTAAATTCTCCTATCGAATGATTTTGTTACTTTGCACGTGGGTGGAAATACCATATATTGTGGAGATTACTCACGTATGATGTATTTCCGCGAGTTTTGTTCGCGTGTTGTTGCTTTGCACAATCAGTATCACAAATATCCGGTTGATCACCATTTTCCAGTATGCATTTGTTTTCTATACGATCAAGCTAGGTGCGTATGTCCCTTTCTTTCAAAGGCTTCAAACTCTTTCATAATAACCATTGAAAATGCAGTTTAAACAATCTTTGTTTTATGTAAACTTCCTGTGTCCAAAAACAAAAAAGAAATGTTATCAGATACAAGAAACATTTTTTTCTCATTATCTCCTCAATAATCTACTAATAAACATAGATTTATATATAAATTGAAAAGAAAATTAATATAGAAATATGTGAACATAGTGAGAGTGTGGAAAACTGAAACCAATCAATTGCGTGCGTCACACTCAGTTCAAGCTCAATGCCTGTACATGCTTATTCTGCTTGCATAAATACGGCTGTAATTTGTTTATCGATATCGCCTCGTATATGACTAGCTGCCTTTAGTTTATTTCATTTAGTAATACATTTGAATGCTACGTCTGGAGAACATACGTGTGATGTTTCGATGATGTGTTGCGCAATAGCAGACGTGTATTCACCATCTGATTTAAAACTGGCGCTTTAGTTTCAATGTACCCTCATTCGAGTAATTAAATGTCTGTGTGATCGGCCTACGTAAGTTGATCGACAACTTGCGCATGCATATTGGTAAATAATATTTGGTATCGATATTAACAGCTGTTTCTCTTTGATAGCTGGTAAAGTAAAGTTTGTTAACCTAAATAACACTCGTAGGTTTGCTGCTTTAAATGTGCGTGTTAATGCTGCTTCAAATTTCTTTTGTGCCATTCGGGAAACTGAATCCACCTTACATGGGATGTTAAGATAGACTGTTTTCTTTTCCGGTCCGTAATACGTCCGTTTCTGTTTAATTGCCCTTTTAATAATTGATTCAATTAATTGTCTTTGATATCAATTAGACATTAAATAGTTAATTCTTTTGAAATGCGAGCTTTAATAAAATTCATTGTGCTCTTCCTATGGGCAAAAACCAAAAGAAATTTTATCAGGTAGAAGAAATATTTCTTTCGCATTGTCTTTTCAAATATCCACTAATGAACATATCTTTATATGTAGATTGGAAAGCAAAAAAGATAGAAATATTTGAACATAGAGAGAGTTTAAAAAACAGAAACCAATCAAATTGCGTGTGTCACATCCAGTTTAAGCTCAATGTTTGTACGTGCTTCTTCTGCTTACATAAATAGGGCTGCAATTTTTTATCCATAAGGCTTCGTATGTGGCTAGCTCCTTTTTTGTTTTTGCATTTAGTAGTTACTTTGAATGCCACGTCTGGAGAACATAGGCGCAATGTTTCGATGATATGTTGCGCAATTGCAGATGTGTATTCACCATTTGATTTAAAACATGCGTTTAAGTTGCAATGTTCTCTCATTCGAGTAATTAACCGTCTGGTCGATCGGCCTACGAAAGTTGATAGACAACTTGCGCAGGTATATTGGTAAAAATATTATTTGATATCGACCTTAACGGCTGTTTCTCTTTGATTGCTGGTAGAACACAATAAATTACCATCGCCGGTGGCAGGTCACACTCTACGCAAGCTTATCTTATTATGCACGACAGGCGTACGATTTCGTTTTAATAGAAGCATCTACAAATAGACTGATGGTGTCGCAATGGGAAACTCCTTATCTCCAGTGCTGGCTGAGATTTTTCAAGGGCACCTAGAGAATGCATCATTAAAAAGTGACATAAGTCAATGTGCTCAATATATACGGTACGTGGATGATATATTTTTTGTACTTCAAAATTTCAACAAAACACATAAGAATATCGGCTTCACGTCAGAGCACGAGAAAGTTGACTGTCTGCCTTTCCTAGATATATTATTAAAGAAAGAAACTAATGGTAAATTATACAGAACAATTTAACATAAACCAACATGGTCTGCACAGTATTTGCATTACAGCAGTTTTGTGCCATTTCAATATAAATTATCAAAAGTTAGTGGTTGCTTTTCAAGAATTGAGAGGTTGGTTAGTCAAGATTCTAAATAAAATGAATATAATAAAGCAATTAACGATTTAGTGTCTAGTGGTTATCCCAGACAATTAATTGAATCAATTATTAAAAGGGCAATTAAACAGAGACAGACGAATTACGGGTCAGAAAATAAAACAGTCTAACTAAACATACCATATAAGGGGGATGCAGTTTCGCGAATGGCACAAAAAAAGTTGAAGCAGCATTAACACGCACATTTAAAGCAGCTAAACTACGAGTGTTATTTAGGTTAACAAACTGGCCTTCTCCAGCAATCAAAGAGAAACAGCCATTCATTAATATCAAATAATATTTACCAGTATACATGCGCAAGTTGTCAATCACCTTACGTAGGCCAATCGACCAATCGGTTAATTACTCGAATGAGAGTACATTGTAACTTAAACGCCTGTTTTAAATCAAATGGTGAATACACGTCGGCTATTGCGCAACACATCATCGAAATATCGCACGTGTGTTCTCCAGACGCAGCATTCAAAGTGACTACTAAATGAATAAACAAAAGGCAGTTTGCCACATACGAAGCATTATCGATAAACAAATTGCAGCCGCATTTATGCAAGGAGATTTTGCATGTATAGGCGTTGAGCTTGAACTGGATGTGACTCACGTAATTGATTGGTTTTCATTTTTCACACACTCACTCTACAGATATGTTAATTAGTAGATAATTGAGTAGATTATGAGAAAGAAATATTTCTTGTATCTGATAAAATTTCTTTTTTTCATTCAGGAGAGGGTACAATGAAATTTAATAAGGCTCGCATTTCAAGAGAATCTTTGTTTACTGGCTACGTTTTGATGCATTCTATCCTGAACCATAATCAGGCCACTATACACAGCACAATACTCACAACAGCAGATGTAATAGATTTATCATATTGACTTATATCTGCTATTGGGAGTATTGTGCTATGTATGGTGGCCTGATGATGGTGCTGGATAGAATGCACCGTAACGTAGCCAGTAAACAAAGATTGTTTAACACGACATTTTCAAAATTTAGTATGAACAATGTTGAAACCCTCGGAAAAAAGGGACGAATACGCACCCAGCTTGATCGAAGACAAAACTGATGCATAGAGGAAAATGATGATCAATCGGATCTCTGTGAAACAAAGCAATATTCCGAAAACAAAATTCGAAGAAATTCCTCATATAAAGCGCGTACTGCGCAACAACCCATCAAAACAATACCCAAGTATTACATTCTCTATACATCTACCTTTATTTCCTATTCCAAATTATCACTTCAACTTTCCATTTATCAGGTCAGAGAGCCTCGACGATAAATGTATTATTATTTATAAAATAAATTATTTTATAAAAACGATTAATTGAAAAGAATAAATTTCCCATTATCCCTATAATTGTATCAGAATTTGATATGGCGTGTGAGGTTTTACTAGTGCTGGATTTTCAGATGCTGATAGAACATCTATCAAAATTATTAAGATTTATTTATTTACACGAGACATAATGGAAATATTTATATGATGTGATACCTTTTTTATATTATTTTTTACCTATTTGATAAAGGATGTGTGGTTGGAAACCAAAAAATATATTCTTTTATAATCTAATATTTCACTTCTGGAAGAATGCTTAAAAATGCTAAACACACGTAAAACATGATTGGTTCGGGATGTTAGTTCTTAAAGCAAAAATTATATTCTTGCCACTATAACATTATTTGAAAAATTTTATTTTCTAATATTTTCTTTAATATGATATTTTCGTAGTTGTGAAGTCAAAAATATATAAATATTTTCGAATTCTTAAGCAAAAAAATGACATTTCATTAGTTTTTAAATTTAGTATATTTAAAATTCATCCTAGAAGAAGTAGCTTTATAATCGAATTTAGCAAAACATAATAATCTGAGAAGTTTAACCTCTTTTTTATTTACCTATTGTGCGCTAATTCTAACTAATATAAACTAAACATTGGCTTCATTAATTTCTCAACTTTTTGTTACTCAATGTTGAAGCTTTTTGCTCAGTGCTGTCCTTCTTGTTGTGGATTTGATCGCATTTTTCTTGTGCGGGACAATAGATAGCACTCTTAGGTCGATAAGTCTTGAATTTTTATCGTGTTCAGTTGCTCTGCTTATTGATTTCGATTGATGGGTTCTCACTTGTTCGTTCATTTTTGAGCCTTTTATTAGCTGATTGACTGAAAATGACGTTGGATCAAGATTTTCCATTGTTCTTTGCCCAATATTTCAAGACTTCATTTCCAGTCTCATCTTCAGGGTTCACACAATACGCACAGGAGTAAAACACAGCTTGTGACAAATGTGGTATCCTCATTCAGGACAAATATATTTATATCTATTTTAATTCTAAAAGTATTTTTAATTGTCATCCTAATATCCGGTCTTCATACCTAGTATCTAATACTCAAATGTATACAAAAATTTATCCCTGTCCCCCTCTGCGCACACAACTACCTATAAACATGTGAATTTTACTAAAGTGACATTTATTGAATAACTATAAGCACACTTAATGTATTGACATACACGCCTATCACTAATATCAACATTTCAATTACTGTTCCGGACGCATAGAAAGATCAACAAATTTTGAACTCAATATTGCAGTAATCCTCATATGCCCCCCAGTTCACCTAATTCCATCCTGCTTGCAATAGGTTATAAACAGAGAGATTAAATAACATTTGAAAGTCTATAGAATATTATTCTATCGTTTTGAGAAGACCAAATACGGAGTTTACACTAACGAAATCATCCCTCAGCCAAATACACATTTATAAATTAGTTTCTCCATTAAAATATCTGTATCGGATATACCCATATTATAAATTTTATATTTATTTACTTATTCATAATTATATACATACACACTTCTTATAAAAAAATCCATATAATTCCATAGGCTATATTATTATGTATATATATAGATAAGCATATAAGCAACCATTAGGGTTCTTCCTACATCTTTTATAAATATCTATATATCCATCATATATATAAATATATATACCTACGTGTATATACTATATATATATATGAATTATTAGTAACAGCTGTGGAATTAACGAATAAATTTTATCAGTAAAACACTTTTTATATATCTATTTTATTGTCTATCTATATACTTCTATATATGTATATATATATATAGATATTCACAATATATATGTAGAAGAATATTTAGATTTTATATATAAGGTGGGAAAAGCTCACATAGTTGCTTTTGTGAATTGAGATAGGCATTATGTATATATATACATATATATATATATGAGGTGTAGACGGGAAGATAGATATGCTTTGATATTTATATATACATATAAATTGTAAGTGGTTGAATTTCAAAGAACCTATTTCAACTGCTTATGGATACATATATCTACATATATATATATAGAAGTATATAGATAGACAATAAAATAGATATATAAAAAGTGTTTTACTGATATAATTTATTCGTTGAGGGACTCACAGTGTTGCTTGTATGAGATTCATATTATATATATGGTATACACACGTATATATATATATATATATATGATGAATATATAGATATTTATAAAAGATGTGGGATGAACCCACATAGTTGCTTATATGCTTATCTATATATATACATAGATAGCGTGTGGACATATGTATAAATGGATATTTTACAAGATGTGGGTACAAATATATAAGTAAAAAAATAAAATTAAAATATAAAAGATTGCTGATATATATATAGTGTATACACGTAGGTATAGTTATATTTAAATATATAGATATTTATAAAAGATGTGGGAGTAACCCCCATAGTTGCTTATATGTTTATCTATATATATAGATATATACGATATTTTAATACAGAAACTAATTCACATAGGATCTGAGTATAAATGTGTACTGAGCGGAAAAACGATTTAGTTAGTGTAACTTCCGTATTCGGTTTTGTCAAATTGATAAAATAATACTCTATAGAGTTTCAATAGTTTTTAATCTCCCTGTATATAACCGATTGCAAGCTGGATGGAATTAGGTGAACTGGGGGGCAGGTGAGGATTACAGCAATATAGAATTCAAAATTTGTTGATCTTTCTATGCGTCCGGTACAGCAATTAAAATATAGATATCATTGATAGGCGTGTATGTCAATCCATTAGGTATGCTTATAGTTAAAATACACATGTTTATAGGTAGACGTGTGCGCAGAGGGGGACAGGGATAAGTTTTTGTATACATTTGAGTATTAGAGACTAGGTATAAGACCGGATATTAGGAAGACAATTAAATTAAAAAAATATATAAATATATATGTCTTGAATGAGGATACCACATTTGCCACAAGTTGTGTTTTACTCCTGTGCGTATTGTGTGAACCCTGAAGATGAGACTGAAAATAACGTCTCGAAATATAGGTAAAAGATCAATGGCGGATCTTGATCCTAAAGCGCTTTCAGAAAATCAACTAATTGAAGGCTTAAAGGAGAAGGGACAAGTGAGAACCCATCAACTGAGGCCAAAAATTACATCATCTGAAAAGATAAAAGGTTCAAGATTTTGCCGACCTATGAGTGCTAACAATTGTCCCGCACAAGAAAAATGCGGTCAAATCCGAAACGAAAAGGACAGCACTGAGAAACAAAATAATACATCTTTTAAAATGTACTTAAATAAAAAATACGACCGGATCGTCGTGCAATTATTCAACCAATACAAAAGGAGGAAAATACAAATTGGAAGGCAAGTGGAACATATCTCATTCTTGAAATTATGTTTAAAATTTAATACTATACCTAAATGCTTTAAATTTAGACTACCATTTCAGCTAGATAGAGTAGGAAATATTCTGAAACAAGAACTTTCTATACATTTAATGAAATCATCGATAAAAAGTCAAGAAAAAAGAAAATATGAACTTATTAGAGAAAAAACTAAAATAAGGTCAAGGTTGCTCTTGATATTACATTCAATGGACCTTAAATGTATAGAGGATTTCACTGATAAGGCTAGGAATAAAGAAATTCAAAAGGTTAAAAAGAGGCATGATAAGAAACTTGTAAACCTGGGAATCTATAGGTCTGGAAGAAATATTCCAAACGATTCATTTGTGTCGAAACAAGTGTATTAAATCCATCAATCTCATGGATCCGAAATGCGAATACCAACCTAGACCGAAATCACAGTCAATCTATTGAATGCTTACAGAATGGAATCATTCCGGCAGTTAAATCGCAATACCTCCCAGGAAAAGAGAGAAAACTAAATTCGAATTGATGTTGCAAAATTAGTTAGAACATATGGAGGATAACAAAAGAATCTATGACCTGAAAAGATTAAGATCGAGTTGTTATCTAATAGTGATATGCCCGAAAGCAGATAAAGTGGAGCAACAGTGCTAATAATCAGAGCGATTATGAGGATAAGATGTACGCACAATTAAATAATACAGAAGTTTCACCATAAAATAAATAAGGACCCAACGGACAAATTACAAGGTGAGGTTAAAACTTTAATTAATCAAATGATCGGATCTGGGGAATTGGATTCAGTACTTGGTAAATCATTAATACAAAGAGATTCACTCTCTCCCAGAGTGTATGGTCTAGTAAAAATTCATAAAAAAGATAATCCACTTAGGTTAATTGTCAATGTCCAGAATTCCCCAACTTATAAAATGTCCAAATTTCTGTGCCATAGAATAAGAAAATACACCTATTTTCTAGATTATACATTAAAAAATACTTATCACTTTACGGATATTATTAGTAAATATAAATTATTAGAGAATGATAAACTGGCAAGCCTGGATGTGGTATCTATGTATACGAACATTCCGGTACAGGTTGCATTAGAGTGTGTCCAACGTTGCCTAACTGAATACCCTGAAATACTAGAAGGGAGTAAAATGATGTTAAGTAGTATTATGGAAATGTTAAAAATTTGTATGTCCTCTACATACTTTATATTTAGAAATGAATTCTACCTTCAAGTTAAAGGTGTTCCTATGGGACAACCATTATCAGTCCCAGTCGCTAATATTTATATGCATTATTTAGAAAAAAATCTCCTACTTAGATCTCCCCTCAAACCATGCTTATATTTAAGATTCCTAGATGATATCTTCCTAATTTGGAATCACGGGGACAATGAGTTGGAGAATTTTCTGTATTTAGCTAATCAACTGGGAGAGGTAAAATTCACATTGGAAAAAGAAAACAAAGAAGAATTATCGTTTCTAGATGTAAAATTAAAACGAATGGGTCAGACATTAGAGAAAGATATTTATAGGAAGGATACTTATTCTGGTATCCTCCTGAATTATTGCTCTAATCACCCGTTTGGGATGAAAATAGGCATTCTAAAATCTATGATAATAAGAAGTCTTAAAATAGTGGATTTAAAATATAGGGATAAAGAACTAATGAAATTGAAAGAAATATTCAGGATAAATGGTTATCCGGAAAAATTAACTGAGAAAATCATAAAGGAGACATTATTGCGATTTAAGAGAAGAATAACACAGGAGAAACGGACAGGAGATTTAGATAATCAGAATGAAGATAAGCACAGAACTCTGGTTCTACCAGACTCCAAATTAAGTAGAAAGATTAGGATATTAGCAACAAAATACAACATAAGAACAGTGTTAAGACAAACAGTTACAATAGGCAATAAGTTACCGAATCAAAAAGAAAAAATAGAACCTCTTAACACATCAGGGGTTTATGAGATACCTTGTAAAGATTGCAATCTTAGGTATATAGGTGAAACCATGCGTCCAATAAAGGTACGTAGAGGTGAACATAAGACTGCATGCAAATACAGACATAGTAATAGATCGGATCTAGCCAGACACTCAATGGAGTCAGGTCATCAAATAAACTGGGACGGCTGTAAACGGATTGCACTATGTAACCGAAATAGATTAACCAGGTTGATTAGAGAATCAATTGAAATAAAATCAGGAATGAACGTCATGAATATGACATGTGTAGAAAAATCATTAGGCCCAATATTCAATGAAGCCTTCTCTAATGGAAAGAAACGTAGATTAGAGGAATCAGAGCTAACAATAAATCTAAATAAGAGACCACGACTATGAAAGGGGAAAAAACAGAACGAATTAGATGGAGTTAGAGGGCGGTAATATGGCTATAGTTATATATGTATATATATATGATGAACATTTCAATTTATATAAGATGTGAGAGAATTTCACGTTGTTGCTTATATATTTATCTAAATATATTTAACAAATATGGGCATCTATATTTCGCAAATACATATATATGGATGATTCTAAATATTCATATAAGATGTGGGGTGAACTCACATGGTTGCTTAAATGCTTATTTAGATATTCACAATATATATGTAGAAGAATATTTAGATTTTATATATAAGGTGGGAAAAGCTCACATGGTTGCTTATGTGAATTGAGATAGGCATTATGTATATATATATATATATATATATATATATATATATATATATATATATATATATATATATGAGGTGTAGACGGGAAGATAGATATGCTTTGATATTTATATATACATATAAATTGTAAGTGGTTGAATTTCAAAGAACCTATTTCAACTGCTTATAGATACATATATCTACATATATATATAGAAGTATATAGATAGACAATAAAATAGATATATAAAAGTGTTTTACTGATATAATTTATCCGTTGCGGGACTCACAGTGTTGCTTGTATGAGATTCATATTATATATATGGTATATACACGATGAATATATAGATATTTATAAAAGATGTGGGATGAACCCACATAGTTGCTTATATGCTTATCTATATATATATACATAGATAGCGTGTGGACATATGTGTAAATGGATATTTTATAAGATGTGGGTACAAATATATAAGTAAAAATAAAATTAAAATATAAAAGATTGCTGATATATATATATATATATATATATATGTATTCGTATATATATAGTGTATACACGTAGGTATAGTTATATTTAGATATATAGATATTTATAAAAGATGTGGGAGTAACCGACATAGTTGCTTATATGTTTATCTATATATATAGATATATACGATATTTTAATACAGAAACTAATTCATATAGGATATGAGTATAAATGTGTACTGAGCGGAAAGACGATTTAGTTAGTGTAACTTCCGTATTCGGTTTTGTCAAAATGATAGAATAATACTCTATAGAGTTTCAATAGTTTTTTAATCTCCCTGTATATAACCGATTGCAAGCTGGATGGAATTAGGTGAACTGGGGGGCAGGTGAGGATTACAGCAATATAGAATTCAAAATTTGTTGATCTTTCTATGCGTCCGGTACAGCAATTAAAATATAGACGTCTTTGATAGGCGTGTATGTCAATCCATTAGGTGTGCTTATAGTTAAAATACACATGTTTATAGGTAGATATGTGCGCAGAGAGGGGACAGGGATAAGTTTTTGTATACATTTGAGTATTAGAGACTAGGTATGAAGACCGGATATTATGAAGACAATTAAAATATATATAAATATATCTGTCTTGAATGAGGATACCACATTTGCCACAAGTTGTGTTTTACTCCTGTGCGTATTGTGTCAACACTGAAGATGAGACTGGAAATAACGTCTCGAAATATTTGTAAAAGATCAATGGCGGATCTTGATCCTAAAGCGCTTTCAGACAATCAGCTAATTGAAGGCTTAAAGGAGAAGGGACAAGTGAGAACCCATCAACTGAGGCCAAAGATTACATCATCTGAAAAGATAAAAGGTTCAAGATTTTGCCGACCTATGAAAGCTAACAATTGTTCAAGATTTTGCCGACCTATGAGTGCTAACAATTGTCCCGCACAAGAAAAATGCGGTCAAATCCGAAACTTATAACAAATGCCGAGAGAATCAGCTTGTCACATTTTACTTTACTAAATTCATTGCGCCTGGAACTAGTAACGGTTAGTCTGTGAACACAAAAAATGTGCGTCGAACGGATTTCATTTTTTTCATGCCGATTGCAGTATGTCTTTCGGTTGGCACGCCTAATTGGTAAATAGATCTACAACTCAATGTTGTTTTCCAAAATGCAGTTGTTTAAATTTTGATGGAAATTGCGCAGTCCTATGCTTCTTGTTGGTGTTATCGCCGCAGTTTTCTTGTGTGGGAAAATTGATAGCACACGTAGGTCGGTAAAATCTTGAATCCGTCACATTTCTAGGTGCAGCGATTTTTGGCCTTTATTGATAATCTCTCATTTGTCTCTTCATTTTGAAGCCCTCCATCAGCTGCTTGTCTGAAAATCACGTTGGATCATTCACTTCCAGTGTCATCTTCAGTGTTGACAGCATACTCACAGTGAGTTGCCCAGTACAAATTTGTGAAACTTCTTCGTTGTTTGCTAATATATGTGTATCCGATGAATTATGTTAATTGTAGGATTTTTTTCGATGAAAATCTGTAAAAGTAAACAAGAAAACTGAATAAAATACACTCACAATCTGTGTAGCATTATATCGGAAAAAGTTATATTTTAAAAGCATGATTTTTTTTCCAGGTGTGCTCAAGACTTTGAACTTGTCCACATATTAGTTAGTTTTTCTAAAAAATAACTCGTTAATATTCAGATAGAAACCGGATTATGTCTTGGGTATTGCGATGAAATTATGCATGAACTAATTAACATAAACGAGGTTACCAATAAAAATCACCGAACCTGTCCTGTGAAAGCGCAGAATGAAGCAGAACCACTAAGGATGATTTTGAATGTAAATTTTATATAATCACAAATGAGAGCTGAGTAAAATTAAGGTGGATATCACAGGACTCAATAGAAAAGGCAGTTAATAAAATAAAAAAATAAATGTGAATTAAAATCCACACAGGTAAAACTAGATAAATTAAAATAAAACAGTCAATCCATCGTGATACCATATTCCAATTTGAGTAGATAAATATAACATCAGAAATGTATTAAAACAAACACTCGCCTTAGATAGTGAACTACGAAATTAAGAGAGAAAAATGACCCCCTTTTAACACGTCAACGGTTTGGATAATATCGTGCACGAACTGTGATTTTAGATTTGTTTTCGAACTATGCGCCAAATTAAGTTAAGAAGAGGAGAGCATAAAACATTATGTAAATGTAGACACATTCAGAGAAGGGATTTTGATGGGCACTTATTTGAATGTGACCATCAGATGTTGAGAAGTAGGCTGTAAACGCATCTGCATATGTAGCAGAATAAATAGATAATCAGTTGAAATAAAATCGGAGAGTAATTCTATAAACGTAGCAGCATTTGAAAAATTCCTAGGTCTAATATTCAATGAGGCATTGTCCACTAGCGAATAAAGAAGATTAGGAGAATTAAATGTACTACATTTTAGAAATAAGATTTCTATTGTGTTAAAAATAACTAGCATATTCGGCTTTATTCTGCCTATAATTTTATTTTACACATGTTCAACAGCGTAGGGTAATACATCTTAATTCCTCTCGTTTTTTAATTTAATTTGGGTTTAATTCATGGTTATTTCATTTTATAAGTAGTACGTTTATATTATTTTGAATATAGGCGTCTAATTATCCTCTGTGGCATTAGGCCATTGACGGTTATGTTAACTATCTCTTTCCTTCCTTCTATTATTTCATGTATTCTGATTCAAATTATATCGTTATTTGAACTTATTTTTTGATAACTCTTATTACATTCAGCTGCTCAATTTCATTTGCGATTATTACCACTTCGTAAACCCATAGGTGATAGCAATTATTTGAATCAAGTTTGCGAGCTTGATATAAATACCAATCCCATTATACGTACATTTAGCAGTAGAAGCTAAGAATTAATTAAAGTTGAAAGAGTTTCGTACTTATTGGTAAATCTTTAAGCACTGTGGCGTGTTTTGCCATGGTTTGTTCTCAATCAGCAGCAAAATTCTGGACGAAACAGGTATTCTGGATGAATTTCGGCTGCCACCTTATTAAATACTTGATTTATACTGATAAATGTACATATAAAAGATTTGGTGCCTATATAAAGTTCGCTACCCTTATTCAAATAATTGATATCACCAGCTGCACAATGAATTATTTTTAAATGGAATTCAAAATTACATATTGAATTAATCGGAATTAATTGATCTATCGAATAATAGCTTTTTATAAGTTGATTGATCGAATATATTATTTATATGAGTTCATAAAGGCATTAGATGTTTCACTGGAATGAAAATTGAAATCAACTTATTGCTAAAACTTCGGTGTGCTCGTACATGATTTTATTTGTTTTTTGAATATTTATACATTCGTACATATCGATTTAAATCAAGTAAACCACTTTGAAGAAAAAAATCCAACTCAAGTCTACAATCAGTTTTGCAACATATTTAATTTAAGTTCAGGTGACGGCTTTGTAATTGGACAAATTTTCTGGCAACATGCGTTGTATCTCCTAAACAGATTGAATTAAAACATCTGCAGTGTTTAACCATCTCCAGACTAATTTCTGATTCACTTCGAGAAGGAGTTAAAAAATTACAGCGTTCTATCATAACTCTAGAATTGACATAAAATTCGATAAGCAAGATTCACAGACAAAACCAATTTAATGAATAAATCTGTGGTACCCATAATGTATATTTTGCTGGATTTAATTTAGAATAACAATGCGTTCACCAGACCATTATTTGGTTCATAATAAACAATGCGTCAGCAATTCAACCCACGATGAGGTCAACATTTTTGTTCAAATTTGCAAAACGACTCTTCCCCGTGATTAAACAGAAACAAAAGTACTACTGCCGTGTTGGAAGTCTTTCGATTGATGAAAGTCATGGAAACAGGATAGTTTCAATATAAGTTTTTCATCATTTCCGTTTCAGTCATTTATACAATAAAATATATCTTTTACAAAGTAGCTTTTTCTCACATGCAAATTGCGGCAAAATAACGCATGTTGTATTAAGCGTTGTATTTTCCCCAATACTGATTTAAACAAAATAAAAATTCATGTCAACACTAATTATTACAAAGTAGTATATGTGCGTTAGTTGTCAATTAACATGTGGTGGTTATTTTTCTTTCCGCTAGATCTGCAACTATGCCTTACGCAATTACAATCGTAACTCTTCCATTCCTTAAAGAACTATTGAATAAAAAACTGTCTAAAAGAACTAGAATGGGATTAAATCCTTACCAATGTAAGGATAAAGTTTTTTAATCTGATTGTTGTGACAAAGTTTTTAATAGTTAGATACCGTTTGTGGCGGAGAACTAATATGTATGCAATTGTGTATTAGGCGTTGCGCACCTAGTAACAAATTAGTTCAAATAGGACCAGAAGGATAAACCAACGATAGCATGAACAGAATGTATAAGCTAATGCACATTTGTTTCGCGCCTACTGGCGACTCATCAGTAGGAGCCTGAATTACGCCATTTACCAACTACATATTTGGGTGAGGATTATGGGAAAATATGACAGTACAATCTCCACTTCGAATGCGTAAACATGTAGTAGTGAAGCTAATTTCATATAAACTTTTCGATTATGCGACTTCTAACCAACTCACTTTATAATATATATATATATATATATATATATATATATATATATATATATATATATATATATATTTCATATATATATATATACCTAGCTCAAAAATGTTAGCAAATCTATGGTTATTGTGTCAGTAACTGACACCAACACCATGGTTGCCGATTTGGCACATGGTACCAACACACTGGAATTCTATGTATGATAAGGCACACCAAAATTAAGAATTCCAACAATTTCGGAACATCTTTTACTCCAGAAAATACATACATTCTGGCCTTGATCGATATCAGTTATCACATTTCGCGGTAATCATACAGTTGTTATCAGATAATGACACACAAGCCATAGTCTTGGTATCTTTTACAGACTCGATATATATATATATATTATTGAGCGAGTTAGCGTTGAAGTCGCATTGTCGAGACTTTATTTAATATTAGCTTCACTACTGCAGGTTTACACATTCGTCTAGGATATTATACCGTCCTATTTTCCCCACATTACTCACCCAAATATGTCGTTGGTAAATGACGTAATACCGGCTCCTTCTGTTGAGTTGCCGGTAGACACAAAACGAATGTGCACGAGATTATACTTTCCGTTCATGCTGTCTTTGGGTTATCCTTCTGGTCACATTTGAACTAATTTGTTACTAGATGATCAAAACCTAATACACAATTGCATACATCTTAGTTCTCCGCCACAAACGGTATCTAACTATTAAAAACTTTGTCACAAAAATCAGATTAATAGACTTCATCCTTACATTGATAAGGATTTACTCCTCTTCTAGTTCTTTTAGACAGATTTTATTTCAATGGGACTTTAGGGAAGGGAAGAATTACGGTTGGAAATGCACAACGCATAGTTTCTGATCATGAAAAATGATAAATAACCATATACATTTCTTGACAACAAACGCACGTATACTAATTTGTTGTGTCTAATACAGTATGTTCCTAGTTCCTCTTTTCAATGAAGAACTATTTAAACCATCAATTTGGTTCCTTCTAGAGTCCACAGCTAACCGCAAATTCTAAAGGTAAAATAAATACATGCAAGGACGTGATTCTGTTGAAAAGTAGAAATAGAAACAAATTCGGAAAAAGAACGATGGAAAATCTTGTTCCAACGTCATTTTCAGACAATCAGCTGATTGAAGGCTTAAAGAAGAAGGGACAAGTGAGAACCCATCAATTGAGGCCAAAAATTACATCATCTGATAATGGACCTATGAGTGCTATCAATTGTCCCGCACAAGAAAAATGCGGTCAAATCCACAACAAGAAGCACAGCACTGAGCACACAAATGGATCTATTAAAATGTAGTATGAACGATGTTGAAGCCTTCGGAAGAAAGGGACGAATCCGCACCCGGCCCGATCGAATTCAAAACAGACACAGAAAAGGAAATTGTAATCAATCAGGTCTTTGTGAAACTGTTAGTGCAAAGCTAAAACCCACGTACGCAAAACGCGGCATTGCAGAACAGGTTATCTTATACATTTTGTGTCTAATACAGGATTTTTTCCAATTCCTCTTTACAACGGAGCAACTTTTAAACCCTCAATTTGGTTCCTCCTAAAGTCCACAGCTAATCACACAATATAAAGGCAAAATAATAAATCAAAGACTATCTTTAGTTGAAAAGAGGAACTGGGAACAATCCTATGTTAGACACACGATAGATCAGGTAATTATGCAATATCAAATGTCGCACATATTTATCTCAATTACTCTAGATTATCAATTGGAGGTGTGTATTAGTTATTGCGTAACTAGCAACAAATTAGTTTAAATAGGACCAGAAGAATAAACCAAATTCAGTATGAACCGAAGGTATAATCTCACGTGCACATTCGTTTCGTGCTTACTGGTGACTCATCAGTAGGAGCCGGTTTTACGCTCTTTACCCACTACATATTTGGGTAAAGAATGTGAGGCAATTCGGCGGTACAATCTCCTATTACTTCCGTTCATGCTGTATTTGGTTTATCCTTCTGGCCATATTTGAACTAATTTTGTTACAAAGTGTAAAACTCCTAATACACAATTGCCTATATATTAGATCTCCGCAACAAATAGTGTCTAACTAGATTATCAATAGTCCATCAGATCGATACTCAAGATTAGATAATGTCGCACGAGAATGAGTGGAAGATTGAATCAATAAGGAACGAATATTAGATCTTAAGCTATGTAATTTGTTAACACTCCACATAAAGATAAAGCAGCACTTTACATTCATGTTGAAAGGCAAAACAAGATGGAAAAAATGTAAACATTGAGAGAGTGAAAGATGGGAACAACCAATCAATTGCGTGCATCACATCTAGTCCACGCTCACTGCCTTTACATGCTTCATCTGCTTGTAAAAATACAGCCGCAGTTTGTTTATCCATAAAGCTTCGTACTTGGATAACTTCCTTCTGTTATTTCATTTAAGATAATTACTCAATGCAATAACAGAAAGGAGTTAGTCATATGCGAATCATTATGGATAAACAAACTGAAGTCGGATTTATGAAAGGAGAAGAGGCATGTTCGTGCATTTCGCTTGAATTTACGGCGATGCATGCAATTGATTAGTTGTTCTCTTCTTTCACATTCTCTCTTCGTTTACATTTTTCCATTTTGTTTGGCCTCTCAGTATACATGTAAAGATACGTTCATCTGTAGATACTTGAGAAGAATATGAGAAAGAAACCTTTCTTGTATCCGATAAATTTTCCTTTTCGATATGCACATGTAACGGGTACTATGAATTATTTGAAGTCATGCATTCCAAAAGAATCTCTGGAATAATAAATATTAATCGTTTTTGCTGTGAACCGAGATCGTACCGAGGAGTATTTGGTTCAGTGACAGATTACATATTCGTAACGATACGACAGTAGAGCATTGCGGATTTGCGCAAATTTTTAAAAAAAAGAATCAATTTTCACTTAATATCCGCAAATTTGATTTAAACAAATAATTGTTATCACTATTAGTAAAATCAATTAATATTTAATTTGTACAATCTATGGTGTTTATTTGTTTATTTTGACAGGCAATGTTGGTAAAAACTAACTATGCAGTTAAATCCACATAAATTGTTTCCTGTCGTTTCTAAACGATTGTCGGGATAAATTAATTTGATAAAAGCCAAGAATTACTAGCTTATGTCATGTTTGCTCTTCCTTCAGGCAAACAATGAGAAAAGTTTAAATATTGATAAATATTGCGCAGTGCTGTCCTTCTTGCTTGTAATCTCTCCGCCATATTCTTTGGCGGGACAATTCATAGCACTCGTTGGTCGGTAAAATCTTGAATCCTGTGCATTTCCAGTTGCACCGATTTTATTTGGCCTTTATTGATGGATTCTCACTTGTCTCTTCATTCTGAAGCCCTTCATCAGCTGCTTGTCTGGAAATGATGTTTGAACAAGATTTTCTGAATTTTTTCTAAATTTTCGTGACTTTAATTCCAATCCAATCATCAGAGGTGACACTATACTCACGGGAAAAAACATTTGCTACAAATCGGCCGATTCGTTAAAGTTTGGTAAACAAATTCAAAATATAAATGTTAAAAACAAGTTTGTGGTATCTTTTGATGTTACGCTTTGGTTGAAAAATGTTCCAATTAATGAAACTATTGACATTATAGTCAAAGCTGTAGAACACGACATATTACCCGCCGGTGCCAGGTCACATTCTACGCAAGCTTATCTTGATATGCACGAAAGACGTACGCTTTCGTTTAAATGGAAGCATCCATAAATAGACTGATAGTGTGGCAATGGGGAGCCCTTCCACTCCAGTGTTGGCTGAGACTTTTCTAGGGCATCTAGAGAACATATAATTAAGGAGTCACATAAGTAAATAAGCTTAATATATACGGTACGTGGATGATATATTTCTTGGCCCTAAAAACACATCGCAATCACGAACATTGCTTCAAAGTTTCAACAAAGCACATAAGAATATCGGTTTAACATCAGAGCACGAGAAAGATGATTGTCTGCCTTTCTTAGATGTACTATTATAGAAAGGATCTAATGATAAATTAAATAGAACATTTTACCATAAGCCAACTTGTTCAGAACAGTATTGGCACTACAGCAGTTATGTGCTGTTTCAACATAAATTATCAACAGTTCGTGGCTGCTTTTCATGAATCGACAGGTTATTTAGTCAAGATTCAAAATACAGCGAATATAATAAATCGATTAACGATTTATCCTATCCTAGACAATTAATTAAATCAACTATTAGAAGGGGGAACTAAACAAAAAGAGTTATTTCCGACCAAACAAGAAAGCAGTCTACCTGAACATTCTATTTAAGGGAGATGCTGTTTCCTGAATGGCACAAAAGAAAGTTGAAGCAGCATTAACACGCATATATAATGCAGCCAAACTACGAGTGTTATTTAGGGTAACACACTTGTCGTTACACGCAATAAAAGAGAAACAGCCGCTAATGTCGACATCAAATATTACTTACCAATACACATGCGCCAGTTATCGATCAACTTACGTAGGCCGATTGACCAGACGTTAATTTCTCGAATGAGAAAACATTGAAACTTAAACGCCTGTTTCAAATCAAATGGTGAATACCCGTCTGCAGGTGTGCAACACATTGTTGAAACCTCACACGTATGTTCTCCAGACGTAGCATTCAAAGTAATTACTAAATTAAATAACAAAAGGGAGTTAGCTCCATACAAGGATTTATGAATAAACAAATTTCAACCGGATTTATGCAAGCAGAAGAAGCATGTTGTTCCCTTATTTCACTCTCTTAATGTCTACATTTTTCTGTATTGTTTTGTCTTTCAGTTTATAAATAAAGTGATGTTCATTTATAGATACATGAGAAGAAAATGAGAAAGAAGCGGTCGGTGTATCTGATAAAATTTCTTTTTTATTTTTGCACATAGAAAGAGTACTATGGATTTTTAAAATTATTTTTACCTTAGTAAATCCTTCACCTCTTTCCAATATTACGTCGATCTCTGTTTGAAATGGCATATTGCTATTATTTGGCGTCAGGAGAATTTTAGATGATCATCAACACTTCAACATTATATAACATTTTAATTGCGTATTACTTAAGTTGAAATGTAGATGTATTTGTTAACTTTAAGCATCGGCTCATTTAGACGTTTATTCGTGTACAAGTCACAACAAGAACACGTCACGTCGACTCTGCAATAAAACTGCTTGTCCAGTTAATCATACCAGATCTACTTTTCATTGATAATGGAGCTTTTTTTAATTGACAATGATCCGAAAAGCTCAAACTACAACCTTCTAAACATCCTCCGAACACACGCCATAGGATTAGAGATCTTGTTATCCTCTAAACCAGCAAAACTTCTGACTGGTTGCTACTGAAAAAGAAAAATAGAAGATTGGTTTCGATCGACATCAGTCGCCACAATTCCCTGTTAATCCGAATATCAATCAATGGCAAAATATACATTGCAGTTTTTGTTGTATAATATAAATGTGAATTTATGCATGATATTGGCGTACCTAGAAATAAGTTGGTTTATATAGGGTCGGAAGGACATGCCAGAGTCTTACTCATTGGTTACTCGGCAGTAAGAAAATAAACCATTAACAAACACGTACTACGCTGTTGCCGAGGCAGGTAGATTATAACTGTTTTCATGCCAAAATAATGTGCATTATTGTACTTTAAGAAAAAGAATGGCAGTTCATTTTGATTGATTAAAATTATCGCTACTGAGTTTACCAAAATGTAATAGTGTTCAATTCATGAGCTATCGATGTTGCTACTTATCATAATAAGTAGGCATTTTATTTATACAAATCTATATTAGAGTCTTACTTCATATATTTTGATCTACTTAGAATTTGAAATCAAGGCATTTTACAATCTGCTTTAATACGGAATGCTGCAGAGACCTACGTGTTCCCCTTCTACAAATAACATTTTTCAACAGGGGATTTTCACTTATTTTATTGATACTATGTACATTCGCCTAATATACTTAGACTCTAACAGCCTACAGGCAGTTACAAATTTACACTGTTTGATAGCTTTTAATAGATTAAATAGTATTTTTCTTCCAGTATTTCATCGAACGGTGTTTCAATAATTATTGCTCATGTTTAGCAATTTTCGCGTATTGTCTCATTGCTTAAAACAGCTAGCAATAGTGCAACACTTCTGTGGTTTTCTTGAAAGTAATAAATCACAAGGTATGTTGAGTTGTCGAAACAATTTACTGAAGCGTTCGCTTTACGCTGTTTAATCAACCAAATAACTTAATGCTTGAATGGAATAGACATCAATGCATTTTACGTGTATTAAATCAGGTGTGTACTTGCATGTAACTTTTCTTTCAGTTATTTTACTTCTTGCGCAATATTTTAAGATATTACATACTTATGAGCTCGCAAGTAGAGCTAAAATTGTCCATACTAACGAAAACTACGCACCGAGAGAAGCGTTTTGGGACCCATCGCCGAATCTAGCCCATTGAAATGAAGCGTTAGGCCTCAATCCAGGATGCAAGCATGGCCAATTTAATAAAATTGGCCGATAGCTAATCCAGTATACTGTCTTCCTAGACAATTTGTTACATTGGTTTGCATGGAATAAAAGGTTTATCAGAGCTAGGAAGAATCCGATTTCATACGCAAATTAAAACCGGAAGAAATTATAGACCTTGTTAAATTTTCACCTTAACCGTTAATTAGCTGCCAAATAATAAACACTTATTATAACAGGCATTTTGTTAGCAATACAAGCTAGAATGAGGAAATTCGGGCAAAATCAGAACCCAGCGAATATAATTCACTGTTTTTGTCCTAAAGGATATAACCTTTTACTTTGACATACGAGCATCCGCGAGGAAAACGGAATTTTTTTAAATAAGACCATAATTCCTGCGCACCACAGTCATACTCTCGTTGACATTCTTTAAATCAAGCTTGCGAGCTTGAAGTAAAACAAAACTACCGCCAGTCACACGCACTGACGCGTTTCAACCTTCCATGATCATCGTCAGAGTACGACGGCAAACTGACTAGCGAGGATCAAACCGTATTGCATATATAATGAAAGCAAAATTAGATATGCATCTCTCACTGTTGTGTCCACCTATATTGGTTGGGCCGTGTACGCGGATTCCCTCGGTATTAATTATATATTTATTATCCAGACGAGACTTAATTATGCCTAATTCTGCAGTCAAATTGTTCATTTGTGCAGTCAGTCCATGAATCAATGTTTCCAACCCATCAGAAGCCATATGTAAAGGTATCACACGTGCTTTATTTTTAATCAAGTGTATATAGTAATTGTGCTCGGATAAAGGTCGTCGTTTCAGTAAAACAAATTTAAAAATATTAATTATTTTATGTTCAATTCAGCTCAAAGTCTGCTTCCATCATTGTGCTGCCTGCTTCATCCTAATACGGGCGCTTCTACGAGGACTTTCTGTTGAATTATTGCCAACCCTAGAGAGGATCCTTTGTGCGTTCTTAGTCTCAAAGGTGGCTATTGCTACATCTTCCCCCCTCAAGAATCGGCATTGGCACCCTGTTTAAACGATCAAGTGCGACAGCACGTGGTGCATCAGGCATGCTAACAATAACTGTATTGTGCTCTGAATCCAACCTTTCCACAAGCTACGGCCCATAATTGACAGCCTGCATTGCCATGGGCTCGATCTACGCGACCGTGACATAGTCGCCGACCTTTAGGCGAATGCGTGTTGTTTGCCTTGCATAGCCTTGTCGCTGTGTGGCGCCCACATATTCAGTTAACTGTTTAGTCGCTCCTGAATATCCGTTATGGCGCAGCGCTAATTGGATCCTTGGATTAAGGTTCACCTGGCAGTCCTATGTGCTCTCCATAGAGCATTGTCGTTGGAGCGAATCCTGTAGCTGTTGAGACTGTAAAGAGCATGGCCCATTCGACCAAATGTAATTTGTCTCTCCACTTTCCGGGCTCTTGTGGCACCAAAATCGCAGTACCTCTTTCATCGTCCGGTGTGCGCGCTCAGCCGTCGCGTTGGTCTGTGAGTGATAAGTGGCTGTGCGGGAATGCTTTTATTTCAAGGTCTTTGCCTCACTGATTAAATTCTCTCGACTGGAACTGTGCCCCTTGGTAGGTAACAATAACTTGTAGTGCACCAAACCGACTGAGCCATCGCTCTTCTAAGCACGTTATAATTGGTACAAACTCGACCCATCGTGTAAACTTATCGACCATGGAAGACACATAAGACATCCGGCGACGAGCTACTGGCAGTGGACCTACCATGTCGATATGCAGAAACTCGTTCCGTGCAGTGGCATTGAAAGCAATCGGAGTGACTTTTTCTCGTTTTTTTGGTTTACAACGTTGGCATGTAGTGCACTGTTGACAATAGCTACGAATTTCTTTGGGCATGCCAGGCCAATACAATCGTGACTGCAATGTCTCAATGAGCCGCCCAGCGCCGGGATGTCCTAACGTTTCATGCCAAAAGGCCATTAATTCTGTTCTTATAGATTCTGGCACAAACCATTGCACTGTTTGTCCTTCTTTCTGCACCAACAGGCCGATCTTTAGGCTCAACGTTTTATATGGTACAGACACCACTGTGCCGTTTTTTAATTGATTGACTATTTCCTGACATGTGGCATCTCTTCCCTGTTCTTCAGAGAGTTTTATAAGCGGCGAAACCCGCACAGCGGAAATTCTGCTGAGCGCATCGGCTGCCGCATTCTCGATACCGGCTCTATGATGAATTGATACATCGTATTCTTCCAGTTCTTCAATGGCTCGATGTACTCGTTTCTTCTCAATACCTAGTGATCTCCAATGCACTAGCGCTTTGTGGTCGGTAAAGACGTCCACGTGTCCCCCGATGACAAAATATCTAAACTTTCGTAGCGCCCATTGTACGGCAAGTAATTCTTTTTCTGTGACGGTATAGTTCTGTTCCGCCTTAGTGAGTGTGCGACTTATATATTGCGCAGTACGTCCGTCAGCTTGTAACACCGCTACTATCCCAATATCTGACGCGTCTGTTACAATTGACATATTACCTACCGAAAAAATCAAAATAGTTGCATTTATTAATTTCTGCTTGCATAACATAAACGCTTCTTGAGCCTCCTCTATCCAACAAAACGGTATCTTGGAGCTAGTTAACTTAGACAAGGGCTGCTGCGTAACCGCCATCCCTGTGAGATATGGTCTATAGAAATTCATCATACCAATGAACCGGCGCAATTGTTTTCTAGTAGTAGGCACCGGATAATCCTTGATAGGCTGTACATTCGAATCTAATGTCATACATCCTTCCACTGAGACTGAGTGACCCAGGAACCGCACATCCCGACCTATCTGAACATTTTCTGGAGTAAAATGTAATCGCCATTCTACAGCTTTGGCCAACATCTTCTGCAGCCTAACACGTTATTCGTGTTCAGTAGTGGCCCATATAATAACATCGTCCACGTAATCTGATGTAAAAGTTAAGTTAGACACGAAATAGTCCATCATTGTATGGAACACGTTTGGTGCGTTTTTAAGACCAAATGGTAACCGGGTGAATTTGAATGAACTTGGGGTACCTGCACCGCTAACTTTCATCGGTCTATGGGCCGCACGCTTTTTTTCCAAAATCTCTAATTAAAATCAAGCCTGGCAAACCATTTGCCTCCTGCTAGCCGTAGGAACAGTTCACGCAGAGCCGACATGGGATAAAGGTCAAGTTTAGTCACTGAGTTAAATTGCCGGAAATCAGCCGCCGGTCGGAGCGAACCATCCTTTTTCGTAACATAAACCACCAGAGCTCGAAAATCAAATGAAGACGGTTCAAGAACACCGGCTTCTATCATTTCTTGGGTTTCTCGAGTTGTTGCTGCTAATTTATTTGGAGGAGCACCATTTACATTTGGTGGTTTGTAACCTTCATTTAGTTCTAGCCATAGTTTAAAATGGTCGACCGTCGGCCCTGGACACTCGCTGCAATCAGGCATTTTGAATATAAAGTTATATTGTGTTTGAAGATTCTTCCTCCTGCACCTTAGGTTTACATATAGACTTTATTCAATATATGTTTTCAGGACACGATATGCATATACGCTTATTTTGACAGTCTATTGCCTTAAACCATTTTCTAATGAAATCAAGTCCCAATAAGGGTGTTTGCGTATTCGCAACAACAAAAGACATATGGTAGATATTTTTATTTATTAACAATTTCGTGTCCCATTCGTCCGCAGCCACCATCGATGCGCCCGATGCCTGACATAAATTTGCTCTCGTAGGTTTTACGTTGTTTAATGGCAAAGTCAGTGGTAATACCAACACATCAGTTCCAGTATCCAATTACATTATTACTGGCTGTCCGTTGAAGAGTTCTAAAAAATTTACTTAAATAAAAATTCTTACATTTGGCAACGTTTTCCATACTTCTTGTTCTTCGAAGGCCATCTGAATCGGAATACTTTTTAGGTTGTTCTGTTGGTCTTCACTCGATCTACCCTTCGGAGCCTCCAGAGGATTAATATTTTTGCCCTGATCTAGACCACCTTTATTTGTGGGATTGTGGACCCTATTTCCCAATTGAACTGGCCGTTTTCTAGGAGCACTATACTGGTTTTGCTGACGCTTAGACGATTTATTCGTCGAAGCTGGTGTCCTTTTATATTGACTTTGCTTCCACGCCACTGGCTGTTGCCTTCTGTCGCGGACTTGTTGATTATGCCGCGATGAATTCCAGTAAGTTATGTTCCTCCTGTCAGATGTTTTTACTGGACCCATGAGTAGAGCTGCAGCTGCCACTTTGATTGTCATCATGGCCCTACTTTGGATAGCCTGACGTCTTTTTTCCAGGTCTCCCAGGGCGCTGAATATTGCACCGTATCTGGTAAGATCCAACAGCATAGACATGATGGCCTCATGTGGTTGCAACCCGGGTAAAGACTCAGTTAGCTTTGAGAACCACCGCTTGATGCGTGCCATAGTATCAAGGGGCATCTCATCCAGTAATGGTTTGAGACTGTACAATTCTGAAAACACCTCCTGAGGCCTGGCTCGGAAGTGATTCAACACTCGTCTTTTGTAATCTTCATATGTTAGGTCGACCGGCAAATCCAGTTGGACTACTACTGTCCAGTCAAATAATTCCTGGACAGCCACACGCACATCAGGTTCTTCTAATATTAATTCTTGGGTTCGAACTGATTTTTCAAATTTTTCGAACCACAACTGTGGCCTTTTCACATCAAGTGGTGCCAGCATGGGCTTAAATTCTGATGACAATCCGAAATAACTCGTCAATTCGGATGAAAACGCCGGCATATTTCTTTCTAATTCCTCCTCGGTGCGTCAACCTATATTTGTTGGGCCGTGCACGCGGATTCCCTCGGTATTATTATTATCAGTTTATTATCCAGAAGAGACTTAATCATGCCTAATACTGCAGTCAAATTGGTCATTTGTGCAGTCAGTCCTTGAATCACGCACAGACACATTTCGGCCTTCCATGATGATCCCATTCAGTAGACCGGTTTTGTATTTTTTGGAAAATTTTCGCATAATGTATCGAGTTATCCGCGAACGGGACTCGAAATGAGGCACATCGGTTTTCAAGTCTGGAACTCTATTCATTGCAGCAAATGTTCGATATATTATACGCAATTTCAAGTCATATAAAATCTTATGTTTTTGATTAGCCTTTCATCAGTTTGAAGCAATTTAAAAACACATAAGAATTGATGTTCTATCTAACCACTCCTGACATGTAATTATACAACAGGCACTATGTCACGTGTGCAATTTATATTGATCTTATATATATATATATATATATATATATATATATATATATAAAATGAGCATATGGTTTTTGTATGCAGTAGTTCCAACAAAGGTTAAATACAATGGTATTGATGTTTACTTCAAGCACGCAAACTTGATTTAAAAAATTGAAAGATATATTGTATCGTCCTATTATCCCACATTCTTCACCAAAATATATAGTGGTTAAAGGGCGTAATACCGGCCCCTACTGATGAGTCGCCAGTAAGCCCGAAACGAATGTTCATGAGATTATACTTTCCTTTCATGCTGTCTTTGGTTTATCCTTCTGATCACAACTGAACTAATTTGTTATTAGGTTCGCAACACCTAATACATGCATGCCGTCTAGATGTTTACTTTTGATCCGAAAATATTTATATCATATTTTTATCAGTTAGCATGATAATCCATGAATTTTTCTATGAAATACATTCTTTATTAAAGTAAATTTTCAGCCCATGCTCACCTGTTAGGTCGCAAAATTCCTTGATAGTGTGAGTGTGTCGATTGCGTGCGTTTGTGTATGCGTGAGTTTTTGAATTAAGAAGATGGTCTATCGGACAAAACAGGTTGTAAAGCCGTGGCTGAAGTCACAATTCACATAAGTCATGAGACAGAAATTAATAGCAAATAAGAATGACATAAAAATAAAGATATAGATTCAAATTATTTTCCTATATTGGTGAATAAAATGCCAGAAATTTTAAAAAGACGAATTGGTATAAATGTAGGCTAAATTCGTAATCGCCTTTCTAGAATTGCTCTATAATTTACGCGTCATGCTTTGTTATACAGAAGTTAAATTCAAACTACAATGACGTATATTATTTTATTTAATAGTATATTTTAATTAATAAATAAAATAAAATAAATATAACTCGAAGCATTAATTGAATATGATAGACAGCATTGTATAGCTGCACTGGGATAATAAATATTAATAAAAGAATTTTATTAATTAATAAACTGGTTACTGAAAAATTTACTAAAACCAATCTAACTTATTCGCATTTTTCAAACAAGATCGTCATTTATATAAGTAAATGATCAATGATTGCGCGGGCGCTGAAACAATTATTTTAATCAAGTTTGTGAGATTGATATAAACATCAATGCCATTTGGTAGAAATTTGTCAGTATAAACTAAGCATCGTATAGCGTAGAAAAAGAAAGTCATCCAGTAGACCGGTTTCATCTTTAACTAAGAACTCTTCAAGATCCGTCCAGGATTTTTTTCACGAACACGGCTGAAAGCTGGGCACGTCTGCTTCGGTGTCTGTGGCTCTAACCACTGAACCGCTCTGTGTAGTGTGCGGCAGGGTGGCTCATGGGTAAGAATTACAGACTCCGAAGCAGACGTGCCCAGGTTTGAGCCCTGTCCGCGGAAATATTTCTGGACATTTCTTGTAGAGTTCCAAATGAGATCATCATTGGCATGTCTAACAGCTCAAATTGTAATTAACCAATAAATTTAGCACTAATTTCCAATAGAACTTGTTACTTATGAAATATTTTTTCAAATTCAAGAACATCTAGGCTTATATAGATGATTTTCCAATTCTAGTCACGAGTCTGTCGCTTTCCAGTTGCTCATGACGCCTCTTGATCGGTGGTAAAATTGCTGATATCTGTTCCTCTGTAAGAAATATATGCAAATGTTAGGCGTTAAACGTCCAGTATCAACTTGTGATTCGTATAGAGATGTAAAGGTAGTTGCTTTATTATTAGAATCGTTCTAAATTAAGGTAAATATAGACTCATAAGAACGGTTTGCCAACATTAGTCGTTTATCAGTCGCTCCCCTTGGTTCACGACGTGTCGTGGACGGTATCGCAGTTGCAGATGCTTTACCTTGGCAATAAATGTATGTCAATGGACATTATATATATATATATATATATATATATATATATATATATATATATATATGCGTATGTGTGCTTGCTAATTATGAATGGCTGCCTAATAGCATCTCGAGCATAGATTACGCATGGGTAGCACACATTTCTATATATATATATATATATATATATATATATATATATATATATATATATATATATATATATATATATATATATATATATATATATTATATATATGTTATAAATAAATCTGTTCTCGTGTTTTTGTTTTATACGTGAAATGTGATAACTGATATCGATCAAGGCCAGAGTGTATGGAGTAACAGGTGTTCAGAAATCGTTGTAGTTCTTAATTTCGGTGAACTATAGCATAAATTGACATCCACCAGTTTGGTAACATGTACCGACTCGGAAACCATTGTGTTAATACCATGTACCTTTTCGGTACAATAATGTTGGCATCGATCACTATCACAATAGCCATATTGTTAGTATCCTTTACAGACTCGGTATATATATTATATAGTGTGAGTTAGCATTGAAGTCGCATTGTCGAAGACTTTAGATTATGTTAGCTTCACTATTACAGGTTTACACATTCGTCTAGGAGATTGTACCGTCCTATTATTCCACATTCTTCTACCGAATATATAGTGGTTAAAGGGCGTAATACCGGCTCCTACTGATGAGTCGCCAGTAAGCTGCCTTTGGTTTATCCTTCAGGTCACAACTGAACTAATTTGTTACTAGGTTCGCAACACCTAATACATACTTGCATATATATTAGGTCTTCGCAACAAACAGTATTTAATTATAAATCAATTAACAGATTAGGAAAGCAATGCTTTGACCCGTCATTCCTGTAAAAATTTGTGGACCTGAAATCGCGTCATTAGAAATGAACGATTGATGAAAAAATGTTATGATATAAGGCATTTAAAATATAATATAGAGTGCAAGGAATTATGCATGCCTAAGTTGAAACTTGTAAATTATTAAATGTGTGCTCACCGAGCGTTGTAAAAACGGGGACGATAAAATACAGAGAAAGCATGTTGGGTCACTATTGGCAATGAGAGGTCACGAAAAGGTGTGCAATTTCAAATAATGCTGATATCAATTCGCCATCAGTATAAATGAAGCCTATTAAATGTTATTTTTTTAATTGTTTATATTTTATTATGTGGTTTTATTTGTGGTGGTGAGCTGATTGTTGAGGAAATTACTCGGAAATAAAATTGTTAACAGTGAACAAAACAGGTAGACTAAAGTACTGTAACGCCCGACTAAACTAAGTGGCCAGCGACGTTATTAAAAAGACCAAATAAGGATTCCCTGGCCCTTAACAGGGCCAGGGAGACATCACCGCAAAATTGCGGGAGAAAATGTAAGTATTTTCAGCGTGTGGGTGCCCAGAAGTCCTTATAGACACTAGCTCTGTCTGTCCTGTTCGTTGGCTGGTGATCCTTCGAGTAGATGAAATTAAATATGTAGAATTGAAGAAGCAGGGTGTGTTAGATGCTATTCCAAGGCCTTGACTTTTCTTGTTCAAGGGCTGTGGCAACATCGAGATGGCTGGCACACGTAGAAATCCGATTATTAGATGATCGATTAAGTATGACTGGAGATGCAGCAACAAGATTGGCGTGACTGATGACTAGCCAAATTAGTGACACAGCGTGGTAAAAACGCAAGCAGAACAGTTTGTGTAGATAGTAAGTGCAGAAGGGAAGGCGACAGCAATTACAGATAGTGTTGCTTGGTGACTACATCGCGCTTATATAGATGCGAAGTCGCACGTAATTGACCGACAGTAATTTTGTGCGTTCTTATTGGTTCAGCTTATTAAACTTTGAATTTAATTGTTATATGTCGGCGAATTAATTTGAGCCGTTACAGTACGAAACAATGTTCAAATATAATAAATAAAAATTATCTTCAGTAGGAATGCGTGGTGATTATTATACGGTTTATCAACCTAAGTCCCGTTTTTTATTCGTCAGAGTTTTTTATACATGAAAAAATCGGTTTCTATCATAGCAAAGAGCCCCATTAAGCAATTTACCTACAATTTTTTCTACATCCGTTACATTTTTATCCTTACTGAAGCCTAAATTGATGATAAAGCGATTCTATACAAAATTTTAAAAATACCATTATGTTTTCATGACAATTTAACTCACCTGCAATAGTTAATTCTTTATATAGTCAATTGAGGAAATGAGAGATTAAGTTGTACTAAATGCATGCATTATCCAAAAACGAACTTGAAGTGTGTAGCACAATCCGCACAACAAATCAGGCAGATTTCGGTTTTTCCAAAGCAAAAAACGAAACGTACTGCAAAAGCTTTTATATGCAAAATTCCCAATCATCAGCTAAATAACCAATGGAAGTTAGTACAATATTTAATTCAAACTTGAGATCTTAATTTAAACACCATTCCATTTATATGCGTACATTTGTCAGTATAAACTAAGTTCTTTAAATCAAGTTTGCGAGCTTGAAGTAAACACCAATCCCATTGTATTTAACCAGTCGTCGAACAACATAACAAAACTACCGCCAGCCGCAACGCACTGACGCGTTTCGACCTTCCATGATCATCATCAGAGTACGACGGCAAACTGACTATCGAGGATCAAACCGCATTGAATATATATGGAAATCAAATTTAGATATGCGGCTCTCACCTCTAGCAGTCTCGCATACATTGAACTTGACTGGAAATGTCGGCTGCACAATTTCTATGCAGTCACGAACATTAACTGTTTACAGCTTTCGCCACATATACATATATAGGCAATACAATTTAAACAATAATTGATTGCGCGGGTGGTGGTAACAATTCTTTAAATCAAGTTTGTGAGCTTAAAGTAAACGCCAATCCAATTGTTTTAAACCAGTCCTCGAACAACGTATACAACAATCAGGATGTTGTTGTATACGTATTATAAAAAATTTACGCATCAATGCACTATTTGTTTCTTAATTCAAATTACATATGGATCGAAATGCCAGTGTACATGACATATCATATTTAGATTTGATCTGAAAAAACCGCTTCTTGACATTGATTGTTTGCGAGCCGAACCAGACGGCGCGTTAATTTCTCGTAGTTTGGATCCCTGGTTTGAAAAATAATTAATGCAATACGACCGACGATTCAATTTCGTCGCTAGAACACAAAATCAATACCTAATTGAAGCCGGAAATCTAAAAGCGATCGGTTTCCAATTCGCCTGGTTTTTCTGCCAGTAGAAGCTGTAAGAAGCCGTGTCTTCACGTTGAAGCTTCACGGAAAGCTACAGAATAATGTGACTGACAATACTACTACTTTGGTACTAAGGGCAACATGCACCATATTAATTACAACTTTCTTTTACAGGCACATAGGATTCCTTGCTGCACAACTCTGATAATCAGAGTTTAATGGCGTCATATCAACAACTAGTCGGGTATTTTAAGCCTCGTATACTGCCTCGCCAAACGTCGTTCGCATTTATACGTCTCTGTTAAACTTTAGCTGATTGGCCCAGTGTTTGACAAGAATGTACCACTTCCAAAATCTTGTTTTAGATGCAATATTCGCTCAGGTCACATTAACCCACTTACGAGTATAGGAACATACTGAATATGCATTTCTGTCAGCGGAAAAGGAAGATTATCTAGACGGTCGTTAACTGTCCGATCGTGGACCGTCAGCTAAATACATCAAAACGGCCATTATTAACCATCTTGAGCAAAGACTAGCATTTTGATCTCCGGCGTTCTGCCTCCAGTCGTCAAGGAACTGATTTACCTTTGTCACTGACGCAATTCAACACTTGGGCTACAGTCTTTATTTCTAGACATATTAGGCTCGTCGCAGTAACTGACTTTGGCTAATTTCGTAATCCAATCTATAACAGAAATCAATTTCGATAAGCACAAAATCAATTATACTATCCTATTGTATGCAATCTAGAGACAATCAACTGTAGCTGCTACTACCGTGTCATCATAGTCGAAGCTAGTTGATAATCGCCGATTTTTTTATGCGTCACATAATATATATATATATATATATATATATATATATGCGGTGACAGAAGTCTCCAAACAATGTAAGCATTTAACACTGCAATCAACACTGGCGTTGTTACCACGTGAAAACTTTGCGCAACGAGGTGAAACGATCAACTATACTGGGAAAAATAGCACTTGTATATGTAACAGTGAACAATGCGCACAAATGGTTAATTCTCAAGCTATCAAACAATAATGACAAGATATCAGACATCACTTCGCAATACTGCGAGAATGACCTTTACATGCAAACACGCATACACACAAACACAAACGCATACACACTCACCAACTAGTCAAAACAAGAAACAGCAGTAAAAACGAGTCAGATTTGTTACCACTAGCATAATCAAATGAAAACCCAAAATGTATAAATATGTATGATTGTATAAGAGAGGATTAGTATTCACGAAATAAATGGCCTTTATCCACTTTGTTATTTGTGTTTTCCTATTTATATATATATATATATATATATATATATATATATAAACTTGTCAGAATAAACTAAGCATTGTATGATGTAGAAATGGCATTTCATCAAGAAGACCGGATTTGTCCTTACTGGGAATTCTTCAAGTACCGTCCGCGAAAATTTTAGACGGAACTTGAATAACTTCCAAAAAGGACGAAACCCTTCAACTGGATGAATTTGCATTTCTACATTGCACAATGCTTAGTTTATACTGACAAATGTATAAACAATGAGATTGATATTCATATCAATCGATATCACCGCAAGCACAACCATTGGTCGTTTAATTGTAAGTATACGTAACATTGTGTGAAAATGCCACCTAAACACGCTGATATCTCGGCTACCGAGGTACCTCTTGTGGATGGCTGGAATCCCATAAGTACAAACTGAATCTCGTGAACGGACACAATTTATCACGACATCACTCAGACATAAAATTACAGGTTATGCGCCAAGCCTAAGAGCAGATTACGTGTAATAATGACTTCAATCCGTACTATGTTATGGACCATATAGGCAAATTAGTTGCCTCTGTCATCTCAAAATATTAAACAATCATAGATTGCGTGGATACTGCAAGCAATTCTTTAAATCAAGTTTGAGAGCTTGATATAAGCACCAATCCCATTTTATTCAACCAATCCAAAAACAGCAAATCTACCGTCAGTCTCACGTACTGACACGTTTCGACCTTCCATGATCATCATCAGAGTACGACGGCAAACTGACTAGAAATGTGAGCTACACAATTTCTACGTAATCACGAACGTGAATTTGTTGCAGCTTTCGCCACATGTATATGTTATCAAATTTTAACAAAAAACTCGTTATATACTGTTTGCAAGCGTCATACAAACACCAATCCAATAGTATGTAACTATTCGCAAAACTCTTCAGTCATAGTGTGATTGCTCTGTTGAGCTACCTCCATTATACAAAAAGCAGATTTCACGCAGTGATCGGAGAAGTATGTTCCGTTTCCGTGTTGGTCAACTAGAAGTGCGTGTTGCCTGAAATCTCTATGTAGCTCTCAGCACGGCAGACTTAATTCTTCGTTCCACCCAGATATTATGTTGTCCACAAAAAAAGACAAGAAATTTTATGACAATTTTTTATCTTCAAAATTAGTGTTTTTCAATAACGATTTAAAAATTTTCAAGAAAATAAAACGTATATTCACTGGGCAAGATGTTGAATTTACTGTACAAAGCGTTTTCTGCTACCAATGCTACGCAACGCTTGCCTGCTAATATACCTGTTATGTATATATTTTGTGTGTGTGTGCATCTATGTGCGTGTTTTATCATAGCGCACTGGATTTAGCTGATGAAATTAAATAAAATTCAGCTATTCGCAGAGGCCAGATGAAATTGGAAGTAAAGATTTTTTAAAGCTGAAAACAAAGTAATTAAGTAAATTTAAGTGTTGGTCGGGTCATTAAAAAAATAAATGAGCTAAATAACGCTTTTCTGTGCATGTGTTCGTACTTAAGTATTACTGCTGTATGCATTACAAACAAGTTCGCTGGAATAATGGTTATTAAACACCGAAACTGCTGATATCGGGCATTAATACACGTATTAAATAATTAGTTGGTTTATTGTTGCATTGGTCGAGTGTTTACCTTATCTCTACTTTAATTGATTGATAAATGGGTTCTAAATCAAAACATTAGTACAATATTTATTTCGTGTTTGCTTTAGTGCGTGCGTGCACGCACGCACGTGTGTGTGTGTGTGTGTAATCTGTAAACCTACAGATCAATGAACAAAGGAACCAGTGTACTTGACTAAAAGTACTTTTGACAAGACAAAACTCAGAAAATTGAGACTAGAAAATAACGTTAGTCGGTTTTGGTTCATAGTCATTGCGCAGAAACAATATTAATCCGTGAAACAGTCGGTCATACTGCCATAAGCAATATGCATAATAAGATTAATCTCAAAATTATTTCTCCAATGCCGATAAATCAAGGCGTGGGCTATAACAAAAAGAGAGGATGTGTGAAAACTAATACGAGCACGTTTCGTGTAATACTGGCCACAAATAGGTAACGTGCGTGTGATTGGATAGTGTCAAGAGCAAAAAGCTCGAATTGTTCCAACTCACTCGATGACAAAAATAGTTACCGACAGTCAACAACAAAGTCAACTTAATTGGCGTATGTACATCAAGTTAACGGAAAAGTAGTTGCTGTTCACGAAAATGTTTAAAATACACCAAATACAAAAACGAAAGACACGCATAACTGTTGAAGAAGGTAGTTGATTTCAATTTGGATAGTTAATTTTCCGCTGCATAGCAATCAAACCAGTTTTTTTTAAAAACTGCACATTTTGTTTATATATTAGTATGTATAAGCATTCAGACATACAAAGCTGTGCTGTAATAAAAATGTTTCAGTCAGGTTTTTGTGCTTATAAACAGGAGACCAAAACAAGCCAGACAAAATAGTACTCGTTTCAAAGAAACAATCCACGATAACTCTCAGATGCAACACGACTATCCGAAACAGTCGACACAATCTCTCTCTCTCTCTCTCTATATATATATATATATATATATATATATATATATATATATATATATATATATATATAAATTCATAGATCAAGACGTATTAAATAACGATTTTAAGTTAGCAGTACATCCATGGAAATGGGTTGTGTACATTGTCAACAACAGACTACATGATTATTACAACCAGTAAATGCGCCATGAACAAGTTTTACCAACTTAGCTGTTCTTCTCTACCTGTTACTGGCTAAAACAGCGGTAATACCGATCGCTGTAGAAATTATCAAAATGATTAAGCTTACAAGGTTTTCGTATATGCCAGCTGTTTAAACAAGATCAGCACCAAAAGGCCCCAATTAAAATATTACTAAATTGTTGCTGTAACGATCGAATCGTGAAAAAATAGTCCACTTAGCAAAAAATCATGTCAATCACTTTGCCACAGAATCTGAAGTTGCTGGATTCCGGTCAAATACAGTACTAAGTTTGACTCGAGCATTAATTTATCAGTAGACGTTGATTATAATTTATTGCAATCCATTAAAATGGATATTTTTCGGGCCGAGTTCTCCTGGCCGACGAGAACATTGCTAATGTGAAGACCAACAATTTTATAATCCGACTCTAGTGGATTGTTTGTCAGAAAAGATTCTTAAAACGGCGAATTCTGCTAGAGTAGTGCAGTTATCGCATTTTCGAATTTTTGCACATGTATGGGCCAAAAAATCATTATATGAAATAGTAGACAGTATCATAACAGAAAACCGTAACGACCGCAAAAACCTTAACATAAACTCTGTTACAGGTAACGCAACGCAAAATTAGAACATGGCCTAATTGAACAAACTGCTGTTTAAATAAGTTTTAAAAGTCCAACGTTGCAAGAATAACATTTCTATAGCATAGTTCTGATACATCTCATGCAGAGTTTGTCTTAAGGCAACAAAACGGAAGCTTTGGAAAATAAAATGCAACGTAACGACCATATTTGGTAAGCAAAAAGTCACTAGCGTACAGCCCTCATTGGGAAATCTTCGATTTACCCCGCAGAAGAAAATCTGCTATCACTCAGTTTGCGAACATGACTACGCCTTGTGCTCTCATTCTTCCTTTGTCGACGGTTTAGCTGGCTCAATTAAAGTGTAGAACTGGCCGGAACACCGATTCCCGATAAATGGCCAAAAGATGCATTACTGAAAAGAGTAAAAAAAAGGAACACGATTTAATGTGAACACAAGCAAGGCAAATAATTAATTGTTTACTATACACAGTTGAAGAATTATGGAAATTCTTATGCTTTGAATAAACGCTGAAGTAGGGTTCATCATCATTATCATGTCCAGCCACACAAAAGTCAAAAATGACTAATGTTTCACTGCCATATAACCATAAGGAGTGAAAAAAGTATATAAGTGAATTTAGACAAATTATTAGTGAGATTTACGAGAGAGAGAGAGGAGGGTAGAGAGAGGAGGAATACCTTGCTACTATGAGTAAATTTATCAGGATAACTCACAGAAATGAGGCAAACTAAACCTCTCCACAACACCATTATGGCCAAGTTAGCATTCAGGCAAGGCGACATCAGCAATACAGCTTCCTTGCGGATTTCACTATCACGTCATAAACAAACCAAACCTCGCAGCTAACTTTGGGTTAGAAATACATATAGAAATGCTAATAAAAAAGGTAAGATCGTTTTTATTAAACGGAAACCTTTATGTTTGAGTGACAGATGACGTCACCTTGCAAGAAATACAAAACAGAATTTACACAGCGCTGAGATATGCGTAGTTATCAAAAGTGTGAATTCAAATAGCCTTTATCGTGTCCCAATCAGAGCATAAATTAAATGGCATATAGCATCACTTGCATTTAAATAATAAATTACTAACAATGGCATAAAAATAAGAATTAAGGTTGCAATATGACCTATGTGTAAGATGAAAAAGTAGCGCAATAAATATCAGCACAGGCAAGGCGATCAGTTCGCGATAGTTGCACAACTTACGCGGTGACAGGATTAAAGCCACCGGAGCCAACTAGAGATGCAGCAGCTACAGCCGCCGCGGCGGCAATATCGAGCGTAGCTGGCGGAACTCCATTTCCAGGTCCAGATGCAGAAGTCGATGCAGATGAGATGCCATTTGTAGATGATCCACCACCAGATACCCCTCCAACTGACAAGCTGAAGCCAGATGATCCAACAGATGCGCCTGAAGTTGATGGAACAATGGCTGATGAGTTTGATGATGCTACAGTAGATGATTGAGATGCGACACCACTTGACATAGATGAAGAGTGCCCAGGTACAGGAGACGATGAGCCCGGTGTGTGAGCCCGACCAGGTGTTGAAACCCCTGCACCACCTAATAAGTGAACCATCAAATCATCTCATAATTATTGGAAAAGCGTTTAATTCTATTAATTGAAAACATGAGGTTATAAACCAAACTTCACAAAATTGCTAATAATAATAAAAATATATTGTGATTACATGCGGCTAAACGTCAACTAGTTACCTTTACGAACCAGCTATAACAGCATTATTTTAAATCTATGAGGCAAAATTGACCATCCAATTGAAAATGAATCTACTGCTGTGATAAGTAGACTGGTAATTTATTTAGTCTTGTTGAAAAGAAAGTAACCGTTGCAATTCTTGCTCTAACTGACAGGTGAATGTACCCAGTTTGTTGCTTCACTGGATAAGTTTGGAAGCCCTTTTCTGTGTGCTTATTTCAGTGAAGAGCTCATCGTAAAATGTAAATACAAACCGATTAGCAAAGTTGGCAATGGTATATAAGCAGTTTCATTCATACTTATGACTGTGCAATAGATTTGCGCGCGTTGTGCATGCGTAGGTGTTAGTAACCGCTAAATATACAGTTGGTGCGCTGATTTTGACATGACAGCAACAGTTAAAGTGAACTACATCCAAATTGAGAAGTATAGAACCCACGCGTTTACCAGGATGAAGTCCACGTGCGCATCATAGTTTCTGGTTGGAAACCCTTCGCAGTACGGTATCGAGTCGAGATCAGTGTCGATCTTGTTGCAGATATCTTTTGTTAATGACGTGATACAAAGAAAGCCAAAAGGAAGCTGTATTACTGTTGCCAGGCCTTAATGCTGTCTTGACTATAATAGTGTTGTGTAGAGGTTTAGTGTTCCTCACTATTTTGTATTATCTAGATAAATATAGTTAAAGTAACTAGGTACTCTCTCTTACAAATCTCACTAATAAATTGTGTGCCCAAAATTATTATTTATGGCGTTATTCATAAAAATTATCTTGGTTTACTCTCTTCTTATAGTAATATGGCGGTGAAACATGTTGATGATGATGATGATGATGATGATGAAATATTCCTTTAAATCCGTGTTTATCCATAGGAATGAAAACATAGTGACTGAATTCTATGTTAGCCTTTTGCACACTTCAGGCTAATTACTTTATTCTTGCTATATGATGTGAAGTAAATAAGGGTAAACTTCATGATTATGGAAGGAGCAATATAATACAAATATATTGCCGTAGTAAAATCATGCCAGGTTAAGTGGTGCAGAAGTTAGTAAGACAAAAATTTAATTTAGATATGAATTAAGTTGAGACGTTAAAATTACCCAATAAAAGTTAATAATTAAAATGAAAGCCTATTGATAAGTGCAAATTTGAACACGGGCTCTAAGCTAATAGATACAATAATATAACAATAATTAAAGGATGAAATTTTGAAAGATGGTACGGTAAATAAGTGATTAGCCAGTAGTGAATGTGCAAGGATTTTGTTAGTCAGAACAAGGATGAAGTAACTGATACACGAATATCCTCATCATTCTATATTCTTAATTAACACTCTGTCATGTATCAAATATTGTCAGTAAGGTGTCGAAACGCCGTTCAAGGCCAGATGTCAAAACTATTCGTTAGCATAATGGCATAGTTGGCGCGTACGCATTACGATTCCGGGAAGCAGCTTGCCTACGTGGAACATAGAGTACCGATGGCCGATCGTACATGGGCTAACGGGGCTATGGCGGTGGTGTCACCAGGGCGTGGTGGATTTCCGACCGGCAATCGGATCTCCTATAAAATAACACATGAGCCCGACGACGGCACCATGACTCAGCGTGTGTTCCCCGCCACAAAAGGGTTCAACAGCCACAGGATTACATGGACTCCTGGACAGTACCCCGTACTTCCGAATGGCGAATGAGCTCTCAACAGCCACCGGCAACCATACTATTTACTGCTGCCTTGCAGATTGCGCTTGGATGTGCAAAGGCTAGAGGTGCGTCCTCGATCAAAAAGCCGAGTGGTGAGGGGACACCACTTGTACCAAATTCCCAAGAAACTCCATGAAATGTCATGGAGCCGGCTTATCCTCCAAAAGGAGTCAGCCGCAGTAAAGTAAAGTAAAGTAAAGTATAGAGTACGCCAACTGAAAGATTGTAGATGGATAGAATAAAGACAACACCATACCTGGCTTGATCACTTTCACATTCGAACGAAAGAAGGTTCAACTTATCCCTAGGCTATACCCAAATGAGCAAGGCAATGCCAGCCTCCTGTAGATTATCAATGTTGATACCACGCTTAAACATTTCAGCAGTTGGTGAGGCAAGCGCCCTCGCATTCCAAGAGCCTACACAAATTATACTTATATCTAAGCTGCACACTTTGACAATCAAAGGCTGTTGGTAGTTGGCAGTGGTTATATGGCCTAAGGTCTGTTCCGGTTAAAGGTGTAGCGTCGCTAGTCGTCATCCTCCTACTCATTCAGGGAACTCTTGAATCGTATGACGGCATTTAATGATGTATATCGTCCGAACTCAGAGATCTGTCAAAAATTAATTGACTACTGAGTAGAGGCTTTAAGTTAGTACCGTCAGTATTTACTCTCCAACGAGTCTGTTCCTACTCTAGACTCGCATAAAGAGCCTTCAATACTGGGGCCCCAATTTAAGACTCATCAAGAAGTATACAATCTTATCTCACAAACATCTAAATTTGCCAGCTCCGATGACATTCTACCGACCTTATTCTAGGATAGCCGCGACATCATTTATAAACGGTTTATTATTCTCATTATTAATGTATGGGAATAAGGAGATCATTCCTGTTTATTATAATCAAGGTTACGGTCTTGATATAAACACCTGACCCATTAATTACTTACATATGTCAGTATAAACTAAGAATTGTATAGTGTAGAAAAGGCAATTCATCCAATATACCGGTTTCGTCCTTATTGGGAACTCATCGTATACTGGCCAGAATTTGCAGCGGACAGGACTCGAACCTTCAGTTAGTTAATTTTTATCGAATTTGATTCAAGTCAAACATTTTCATGCGTTTTGTTCATCAGCGTGCAATTGAAAACTGACTGACGTCTATTCAGCGTGCAACACCTGCCCAATGACTGGATTAATCTGCGGTAGGGTGACTCAGTGGTTAGAACACTAGATTCCGAAGCAGACGTGCCCAGTTTCGAGTCCTGTCCGCGGCAAATTCTGGCCAGTACATGATGAGTTCCCAATAAGGACGAAACCGGTCTATTGGATGAATGGCCTTTTCTACACTATACAATTCTTCGTTTGTACTGACATATGTAAGCAATAAATGGGTCAGATGTTTATATCAAGACCGTAACCTTGATAATAATAATTGTTATCACCACCCGCGCAACCAATGTTCGTTTAATGACCATTCCTGTTGTTTGGGGCGAGTCGACCATCAATCCTATCTTCATAAATTGATTTTGTTACGATTATATTACGCCGTCTCAGCGCTTCGAGTGCACCACGGTCAAATTCCGGCCAATACCACATTGTATTAGGTATTTTTACATTAAGGCAAGTATATTAACAACAATAGATATCATTCTAGATTGTAACGGGGCGTTTCATTCAACGGATCGGAATGTCGACAAATTGCATACCAACTAAATTTTAAATTAGGATACGCTCGCACTACAAAATATATCCGGTCGCGCTAGGATCTGCAATGAGTTATCACTCAACTTTACTACTATCTGTGGTAGCCATCAAGGATGTCAAAAATTTCTCACTTTTGTATGATTTTTTAAAAGATACTAGTGATAACAATACAATTCCATGGATTCAGGTTGTAGGCAACGAAGGTCCTCAGCGATATGTTAGTCGATTTTGATTATACAGAAAACCGAAATCCTGCTCAGACCACCTTGAATAGGTTATTAGTCGTCGTTCTGTCTTTCGGTATAAAATTCGCATCTTCTCAACTTAACATACTTCTACAGAATCACTTATTACCCACTTCAAATCCACGACTTCAGGGTGAGGATCTGGACTTAATCGACAGGTTTGTATATCTTGGTAACTGTATAAGGATATATGAGAATCGCTAAAGATAGAGTAGCTTTCTCTGGCCTTCGCCATTTTCGAAGAAACACAAGTATCTCACTCTGCCTTATTGGTCGTATATAGGCAAGTTACAGATTTCTAGCTGAATCCTTGCAACATTTTTGTCTTCTAATGGTAGAGTTAGTAGCTAGCAGTACAGTGAAAACAACAAGGAAGCTGAACTGTTGATGTTGTCTTGGCTTAAAGTTGACCTTACCTACATTGTACATAACCACCTAAATCTCCCTTCTCTTATAGCTTTTGTTATAAATTGTTTTATAATTTTAAAAAAATATTGGTAAACAATTTATTTAATGATTACGTAGTACTTAATAATAGTATAATAATAAAACGTATATATATATAATAATAATATGTAATAATAATAATAATAATAATAATAATAATAATAATATGACTATTTTCATTAGATAAGTACATTTGCAATTTTATGATTGTTCATACCGAAAAGGAAAACTCTGTATATATATATATATATATATATATATATATATATATATATATATATAGATTATTTTTAGTGTTCTGAATGCTTATAGCATGGTTTCGATACAAGCAAAATAAAAATTACTACAACTTTCATTTAAAATAAGCGAACTCGGCAATAGTAGCAAGAGCAACAAGAGAATTTTCTTTTGGTAGGCACATCACAGTATGCCATCCGTGAGATCCGCACTTTTTATGATTATATATATATATATATATATATATATATATATATATATATACATATATATATATATATATAATTCATGAGGAATAATGGCATAAAATCAGGTGTTAAATGTAACCTTTGCAACTAGATCGTTCCTGTTGTAGCTATTTAATGTATCGTTTTAAATTGATACATTAGCAAAAATAACACATTGCTCATTTCATAATCTAAAACTATATATATATATATATATATATATATATATATATATATATGCTATATATATATATCTGCCATTTATTAAAACACTACAGCTTTGGCTAACATTGATTTCCTTTATAAGTTGATGCTACGTTTATTTTTCTTCTTTACCTGGTCCCCGCTGTGACCTACAGGATATTTATGTCTACTGACCTCATCTTCAATCCATATAATTTTAAGCCCATTTGTCAATGGTTAACTGATCGCAACAAGAAATTCCACGATCATTAAGACAAGTCGTAAATTTTGTATGAACAGTCTTATTTAGGCTTTTTGGTATATCTCTTAACCAAAACCGACTTTACACTACAAAATTGTGCGACAGCCACGTGAGCATGCATGTGTCTATCAATGCAGAGCAATATATTAATAACTATAATGTAAGCTTAACTAATTGAAATTAGAGTGAAATAATAATTCCTGAAACCCACCACATAAAAATATATAGTGTGAATGTGTGTTTATAACGGTGAAGTAATCAGTTAAATATAATTGCAAGCAACCATCCAACGGTTTAAATTAAATTCGTATTTGCACACATTAGGTTACTTGTTTAATCTAACAATGCAAATGGCACCCTTGGTTGAGAAAGGTTCAAGATCATGTGAATGGTTTGTCTTTATATTTTGCGATAAGCTGCGGACTGAAATGGAGGGACAAGGTAAGGATCTAGAAAATTTTCCGTTCAAGACAGGAACTGGATAAAACCCTTTGTTAGACACAAAAAATTTAATGCAATACAATACACAGTAACACTATAATTTCATTTTATAAAATGTTTTTCTTTTCATGATATTAAAAAAATATATATTTTGAGGATTACGAACGTTGTTCAGAAAAGACTTTGTATCATAAAACGTTTCAAAACTTCGAAAGACGTAATTCAGTTTCCTAAAATTCAATAGAAATTATCTTATATATTATACCACCTACAAATTCAGAAACAATAATTCTATTTCCACACTTATTCGCAGCTAAATAAAATTTTAAAAAGCTTTAGCCGTTGCGACTCAATAACTGGAGAGATAATATAACAGTTAAATACTGTTTGTTGCGGAAAACTAATATATATGCAAGTATGTATTAGGTGTTGCGAACCTAGTAACAAATTAGTTCAGTTGTGACCAGAAGGATAAACCAAAGGCAGCATGAACGGAAAGTATAATCTCATGCACATTCGTTTCGTGCTTACTGGCGACTCATCAGTAGGAGCCGGTATTACGCCCTTTAACCACTATATATTTGGTAGAAGAATGTGGAATAATAGGACGCTACAATCTCCTAGACGAATGTGTTAACCTGTAATAGTGAAGCTAACATCATTTAAAGTCAACGACAATACGACTTCAATGCTAACTCACACTATATAATATATATACCGAGTCTGTAAAGGATACTAACACTATGGCTATCGTGTTAGTAATCGATACCAACATTATTGTACCGAAAAGGTACATGGTACTAACACTATGGTTTCCGAGTCGGAACATGGTAACAACATGATGGATATCAATTTATGCTAAAGTTCACCGAAATTGAGAATTACAACAATTACTGAACACCTGTTACTCCAGTAAATCCATACACTCTGGCCTTGACCGATATCAGTTATCACATTTAGCGGTAAGCATGACATCATTCAATTCAATATATTACAGTTGAATACTGTTTGTTGCGGAGATCTAATATATATGCAAGTATGTATTATGTTTTGCGAACCTAGTAACAAATTAGTTCAGTTGTGACCAGAAGGATAAACCAAAGGCAGCATGAACGGAAAGTATAATCTCATGCACATTCGTTTCGTGCTTACTGGCCACTCATCAGTAGGAGCCGTCCTATTATCCCACATTCTTGACCAAAATATACAGTGGTTAAAGGGCGTAATACAGATATGCTTAAAAACCGAGTAATTTTATTATTTCCATGACACATCTCAAACGACATCAGCTTGTGACCACAAAATATTTACGAAACGGTAAGATTGATGGATAATTGAGCGAGGCCTACTAACTTTATTTAAGAAATACGAATATACTATATACGAAATATTATCTTTCTTACATTTTATGAATAGGTTGCCAATGTCTTACTGATCCAGCTCGAACATTTTAAAGGATTTAAAATGTCGGTATACGAGATTGGCTTATTTACTGTAAACGTAAAGCAATTGGTATCAAAACACATACATTAATCCAAATCGTCCACACGGAGCAAACATCCATAAGGTTTCTTTGTATGATCAAGTGAAGGATATCGCAAATATTATTATCCGGCCAAACGTTGGTTGACCTACTCCCCAAGCATTTTCAGCCATGCAGTGGTGTTGCCTCAGAAGTCTGGCCAAGTACGCGGAATGAGCTTTCACAGCCAGTGCAATCTGCGTTTCAAAATAGGTTTTGATTTTGATAATAGAGAATACCTTAGCATAAAAGCCATAATACCAAATGCACACATGAAACTACTAAAAATAAAATATAGATATATATATAGTTTAAAGGTATATACTAAATATCAATTAACTGACATGTTGAATTAGCTGTTCCAGTCGCAGAATTATTTACAGATGGGGAGCCAGTTGATGCAGGCGGCGTTGATGCGATGGGTGGATGAGTGGAAAACGAACCTCCAGCTCCCAACAAGCCGCTTCCCGTTGATGAGACTACAGTATTGATTGTCAACGACGATGCGGTAGTTCCGATTCCACCAGTGCCTCCGAGTATTGAATTTACGGGAGTGCTTGTTCCACTTCCACTTCCTCCGCTATTATTACCAGTTTGTCCGAGTATTCCAAGTCCACTACCAACGCCAGTAACCGGTGTGGGGCAGCCTGCTGAAGCGAGCCCTGCAAGGCCTTGAAGGCCAAACATACTGGCGTATGCAGCTAACGATTGAGGAGTTGGCATTCCAACGCCCGGAAGTCCGAATGTGGCAGCAGCCGCGGCTGCAGCGGCTGCTGTAGAAACAGGTGGCAGGCCAGTCGCAGCGAGTCCTGCTGATAAGCCTTGTGGTAAGCCAGGAGAGCCAGATGAGCCAGAAAGGCCTGAAGAAATAGAGCTTCCTGGGATAGAGAGCGAAGGTAGACAAGAATTGAGGCCGCTTGAAGTAAGTATGCCACCTAATACAGTATCGTCGGAATATATAATTGCAAGCAAATGAAACAAATTGAATGCATATTTAAAAATGAATTTAAGATAATAACGCAAGGCCAGATGCTCTGCCGGTTCGCAATTGAATAGGTGGTCTGTTTCGATGCCAAGTTATATGTATATACCGAATGATAGGCTCAAATAACGCACGGCAGAACACTGTACAAATATTGTCTGTCGAACCTCCACGAAGGCTCGCATAATGACAAGCATTTTGTGTCATGTCTTACGGTGCTGACAGTAATCTTCCTTCTATATACTCCACTAGAACATACACAGCCAATGATGTCAGTCACCGTCAAAACGGATTGAAGCAATTTAATTGTCGTTTTTGGAAAATACACCAACAAACGAAACTTTACATTAGATTCTGAAATCTACAGCTTCACAATTTCATAACTAGTTCCAATATGCAGTCATGTGCTCGCTGTGTTGCTTATTCCAAGTGCTGTTATGATAGGTGTATTATAGCCCATTAGTTACAGTAGGATTTTTGGAGATATTTTCGACAAGGTAGGCTTGGTCTCATAACTGGGCAGGATAAAACTAATCAGAACCATGCATGGAACTACAGCTGCAAAGAGTAAGCAAATGTTTATGAGAAAGCTTACACATAATTGAATCCGAAAGATTCTATTGTAAGTCTACTGAATAAGCAATACTATAACGCTTTAATGTTGATGGAAATTCCGCAGTGCACTACTTCTTGTTTTCAATCTCGCCGCAATTTTCTTATGCGGGACAATTGATAGCAATTGTAGGTCGGTAAAATCTTGAATCCTTTACAGTTCCAGGTGCACCGATGACGTTAGATATTTTTCACATCCTCAGGGTTGACACCATACTTGCAGAAAAAAATTTTGCCACAAGTTTTTATTTCTGTGAGTACGGTGTCCACACTGAAGATGGGACTGGAAATGAAGTCCCGAAAATTGGCAAAATGTCGGAATATCTGGTTCCAACTTCATTTTCAGACAAGCTGCTGATGGAGGTCTTCAGAACGAAGTAACAATTGAGAAACCATCACATAAGGCCAAAATTTGGTGCATCTGGAAATGTAAATGATTCAAGATTTTAACGAGCTACGAGTGCTATCGATTGTCTCGCACAAGAAAATTGCGGTGAGATTGAAATCTATAACGCTTTTTCACTCTGAATGCTGCGTGATATTAAAAAATAGAATAAATCAATAAAAAATATGCGAGATCATTATAATTACCAAATATACGAAATCGCATAGATTACGAATGAATTGGAAAAGTATCAAACTAGTTTTTTCCACCTTTTCGACAGCTTACTAATAAGCCGAATCCTCTATATTTATGAATATAATAAGCAGGTGATTAACAGTTAAATAAAGACGGGCTCCAGTACAAGCACAGTTTCTAGACAAAATCTTCAAGGCTATAACACTGAGCAAACTATAGTTAAACAGAAGCAGCAAAGAGAGAACACTGTTTGTATGATGGTAAAAAATATACTGTCACGTGGCGTTACAAACAGTTCCTATTACTTGCCATAGAGGCGGTTCGGGCAAGTAAGGGAACTGATGAGAATCCCTGTCAGATTAGGTAGGTTTTCTTTAATCCCATTTTGCATACCACAATACGCTTCCATAAAGTGAAACCGTATTTATTTTTTACAAATACTAGAAAGGTCATAATGCGGTACTTACCACTAGTTGCGCCAATACCCGAAATATGATGACCGCCTGCCATACTCGTAGCTGCTGCAACAGCTGCTGCTGCTAAATTGCTCAGGCAGGCAGGTGGCGTTAAACAGCCCCCTAATCCTCCGGCTGTTAACCCACCTGCTAAGCCACCCAAACCGGCCAGACTACCAACTGACACTGAAACTCCTGCCCCACCGCCGCTACAGTTAGTATTATTAACGCCAGTACTATTCGTAGACAGTGACCCAGCGCCCCCACCGACACCAAGCGTGAAAGCTGGTAACCCGCCTGGACCTAATAGACCAGACGCAGATGCATTTGGACCAAGACCGCCTATACCGGGCCCAACACCTAATCCGGAAAGTGTACCTGCTGAATTAGGAGCCCCGGGTCCGCCAAGGCCTAGAAGACTACCACTAAGTGATGAACCTGAATTTAAAGTCCCTCCAGATGACTGAGAATTAGGAAGAGATAGGGCTCCGATATTACCTGGACTAGCGGAACCTAGTCCACTGACACCCAGTGCTGCTGCAGCTGCGGCTGCAGCAGGCCCCAAACCAGAGGCGGCCGCCAACGCCATATTACGTGCCACAGCAGCCATGCTATTCGCAGCATTATTTTGATGTTGGTTATGGTGTTGTTGATTGTTCTGCTGCTGCTGTTGTTGTGAATGGTGATGACTGCTCGTGTTATGATGATGATGGCCATGTGAATGGGTGCTGTTTGCCGAACCAGAATGAGACCCGACACTTCCAGCTATTCCGGAATTAATTCCACCACCACCACCTCCACTATTGGCAGCACCCGACTGATGATGATGAGAATGACTAGAATGGTGTTGATTATGTGGAACGGAAGGCGTGTGGGGACTCAGGCCATGATGATGAGAATGATTATCGAAAGGACCGTTGCCAGTAGGACCAATAGCACTACCAGGCCCAACAAAATTGGTTGAGTTGTTGATGGTACTGCTGTTGCTATTCGAACTGTTTGCCATGGAGCCACCTAAACCGCCATAATTTCCCGTTGATCTTAGATGATTCAACCGATTTATTGATGAATTATTTAATACCTACAATGAAGAGAGTAGAAAACTAAATTTACACACACCCTATAATCAACAATTAAATATTTTTTTTAAATTCATCGCTGGTCGCACAAAAGGAACTCAGATATACGGACACAACAATTCCAAATTATGCGAATCGGTGAATATGATATATGGCGCTGAGAACGTTTTTAATTTATTAAAAGTATTTACAACATAATATAAAAAGTCGTGTTTAATTAAGTCTAGAGGTTATGAATTTATCTTGTGCGGGACAATAGATAGCACACTTAGGTCGGTAAAATCTTGAATTTTGATCATTTTCAGGTGCTCTGCTTATTGGCTTCGATTGATGGGTTCTCACTTGTCCCTTCTTTTTTGAGCCTTCCATCAGCTGATTGACTGAAAATGACGTTTGATCAAGATTTTCCATTTTACCGACCTAAGAGTGCTATCTATTGTCCCTCACAAGATAAATGCGGTCAAATCCACAACAAGAAGGACAGCACTGCGCAAGAGTTTATCATTCAAATTATAGTTGTCTGTGTGTTTGACAATGTTAATAGAATAAAAGATCGCAAAAGCCATTGTCTAACGAATTTTATTTTATTTTGACATGGGAAAGAATCCAAATAATGGCGGTCTTCATTGAATAGCTGAGCATACATAAAACATACACTAATAAATATTTCAGAATTCGATACTATTATTGTCAACCTGGTCTATTATATATTCAAGAATTTATTTTGGAATGCAAGCTTTCATAAAATTCATACTACCCTTTCCATTTGCAAAAAGAAAAACAATTTTATCAGATACAGGAACCGTTTCTTTCTCACATTCTTCTCAAGTATCTCGAAATAAATATCTCTTTAAATAAAAATTGTAAGGTAAAACAAGATAGAAGTATGTAAAATTAGAGTGTGAAAAACTGAGAACTTCGTGTCCAGACGGTGCGTTCTAGAAGAGTAGTCTCTGCACTGTGCACCTTTGTTAGTAAAACTAAAATGGTTTATACACGAAAAAAATCCGAACAATAGTTTCTGGTTATAAGACAATTAGTCTCTGTTACGTCATACCTGCTATCCAACTTAATCGCATGGCAAGCAAGATATGTACACGAAATTGTCAAATAACGAGCCAGTCAATAAAATCAACGTTATTTTCACAAAAAGCGCGTGATTACATCTTAATGAGCGCTGCCGGCTCGATTGGAATGGATCATTAAGTTCCTTACTGAATTATGCCTCCCAAAGTCCAAATTAAGTAATCCAAACCAAGCGAATTCCAGTGTCAATAATCGTCCAGGCGGTGGTGGTCAAATTCGGTCATTTCGAATTCATTTACAGCAACATAGAATAGAGCCAAAAAACACCTTAACATGTATTTTGTGCTTTTGAAATTGACGAGCGATTGTAGTTTTTATATACCAAACGCAACGTAAGGCCAAACGTTGGAATTTTCGGCCAAAGCCTATCAGTTCGGTGTGATGAGGGGCCGGTTACCCTCTGATTTGCGGCATTAAGTCTGTTTACAGTACAATAGCAGATTTAAGCAAATATGAGTCAATAAACATATCGGAACATTGAGATGTATTGAAGTTCATTTCACACCACCGTTAGTTAAATTAAAGGCAAAATATCCTAAAATCTTATCCGAGGTGCACATAAAAAGAAAAATAGTATTTTTTTAATGTGATGAATGTTTAAAAATTAAGATATAGCAGCGAAATTATCCACAGGACATTTAGTCAAAACGGTGTCAAGATACTTTTTTGCAAGGAACACGAAACTGGATGCAGATATGTAATCAAATTAAATTTATGTCTTATACGAAATACTGATAAATGTTACGACAGTTTTGCTCATCAGAAGCGTGATTAAAATAACTACAAGCGTAGTGATTGAGAAAAACAAAAAAACAGGCCTTAAGTAACTGTATCAACGTATCTTTCGGAATATAAGGCGCACCTAGACAAAAAAACGAATTGCTATGAGCAAAAACGCGCACCAGATTACAAGGCGCATTTAGAAAAAAAATTATCAAAAAACTTTTAATGTCCATTTCAATAATAAGTACATCAACTTAATTGCCTAAATTAATTAATTATAAATTTATATATATATATATATATATATATATATATATATATACATGTGTGTGTGTGCACGTTAATTTTCTCGAACAAATAGAAAAAATCGTCCACTGTGAATAGAAGAAACGACAGAAAATGTGCTATGCCGGGAGTCTAACATAAATTAAAATAAGGTTTTGTAACGACACATATTCCAGTAGAACGGCATAATACCCAGTAGTATTACAGCTATTTCTAACATGTCATTTTATATTTATATCACAACACAAGGATGATGAGACGCGTTGCCAACTTTTAAGGAAAATAAATCGTTTAAAGTGCGTCTTAAAGTCCGAAGAATACGCTAGTAGATTCCTCCTTACTACAATAATGGTGGTCTTGTAACTAATTACACTGACTAGAGGCCATGAATATTCTGCTTCGAAAATGTGCAACCATGATGATGATGATGATGATGATGATGATGATGATGGTGATGATAATGTTGAATACGATGATAACAATGAATTACTTGTACTTCTTTAGTTGTTGAGTATATATCATGACAATGATGTCTTTTACTAGACAGATGACGGTTGGTAGAATGCAATTTTTTAATTTTTTTATTGGGCTTTAGACAATGAAGACGGTACAAGAAACTAGGAATGATAATGTGAATGACGACAATGATTACTATAGCCTACGTAATTACATAAACTACATTCCTAAAAAAATGATTAATGTTATTGTTTAATTTATTCTGATAAAAAATACTGATTTCGTAGACAACGAGGATGCATTTCAGATTTGCATACATAAATCTAAATCAGATCCCAATTCGCAGAGTCGTAGGTTCGTATAATTAAATAAAACATTAAAATACCAACGGAAATTGGTAGTACATAGTTTGTATAATTTGTGAAATTCTTTTCCGGTTCTAAGCCTCCTGTATGTAGGAAACCGTCTCAAAAAAATAAGAGTGCCTTTGAAATGTACATGCACACCAGCACTCGAGCTAACTAAAGTGGTATCAATTACTTTATTCAAGGTTGCGATCATAATGAAAACACCTTAACCATTATGCACATACCTATGTGAGTATAAACCAAGCCTAGTATAGGTTAGAAAGTAAATTCATCAAGTAGATCGGTTTTGTCTTTTTTGGAACTCATCATGTACTGGTATCAGTTTGCTCTGTGCGTGCAGCATCATAGATGATAACTTCTAAGATACTCAGAATGATTTGTGAAGAGCGAGAGAAACTAAGCATACTCCTGCAGGATTTCGGCTGGTATTGACATGCGTGAAACAAATAAGTACACTTCGTCGCAATCTTGAGTTGCAGACCGGTATAAGCGACCATCTATTATATTTTGCTAGACTAATCATCAGCTTTCGATTCTGCTTTGCATATGTTTATGGCAAGCTATGCTAAATGGTCGCAGCCAAAATTTTTTGATTACTTGAAACCTGTTATGTTGACCCAGCGATATATGTTCACGCTAGTAAGAGCCATACTGTAAATTTTGCGATTGGCTTCGAAGGTGAACTAGGCTGGGTCATTGCTTCCACCCTGTTTAATCATATTTACGATGCAGTCTCTACGGAGGTTACCGCATCACTCCCAGAGTGATTTGTGGCGGTGGTTGGCTGTTTGACGTGAAATACGTTGACGACGCTGTACTGATGGCAGCAGAAAATGAAAAATATCTACAGTGAGTTATTAATTGTGATCAAGAAATGTCTACCCGTTACGGATTGAAGCGATACGCACAGAAACAATCGATAGGGTTATTTTTTATCCGGCGCCGAATATCACGCTATTTTGCGCTCTACTACAAGTTGGCAATGCTTTCGTTCTCTCAAGTGACGCAAAACCGGCTTCTGCCGAGTTTTCCAGCCGTATTTGAAAATAGTTCAAACCACTTTTGAATCGCTTTCTATTTCATTGACAAACAAGTCAAAGTCAGAGATACTGTCATTAATACAATATGCTGCGGAGACTTGAGAGATGACAGTGCATGCAAAATATTGTTAATCGTTGAATTTGCATGATCTGGTTTAGGTTACTGACAGCTGAGTGTCAAGAGGCATTGATAAAGAGTCAGGTTTAAGAGTCTTATACTGCATTTCTTTAACGTTCAGTCACTATCTAATTTTGGTATGGAACGTCGATATCGCCGGTAGAAACGATGTTTGAGAAGACACATTTCACATCTTGCTCGTCAGACCACCGAAGCAACTCCGGTGGTTAGACCAGCCATATCATGACCGGATAATATTAATCACGATATCCCTCACTTCATCACTACACACCGTAATCCAACTAATCAAGAGAAAATTGAATGTGTAAAAATAGGTTAGAGTCTAACGATAAATAGGCTTCAGTACAGACCGGGTTTAGTATGCCTTATTGACAATGGCTCTTCTGGATCCAACCTTGCTGAAGATCAAGGCTTCTGTTTATTGTATTGTATTGCCCGAAACAGATAACCGTCGCTTTCCTCATTACCATCACTGGATCATGTTTTACTTCGTAAATTAGACTTCAGCTGACGTTTCTCCAGCATAGGGATTATTACATCAATTTCGACACAGCAAAGGGTCATTAAAATTGCGGCCTTGTTGGCTAAGACTTACCAATTAAGAAACCGGAAATTTCTATTTATTTGGGCCACTGATTTTAAAATGCCAGACAGAACATTAATACAGTAGCCATACTTAACTCAGAAAAAAGACTTAATTATAACAAATTAATAGCATAATAATGCATAACGCCTAAGTACAAAGTAAATGCCTACCAGCATTCAAATAATCAATCGCAGCTTGTAAATTTTGCTTGTAACCAGATAAAAGAAGCAATACAGGTGAAACCCAAAACAACTGCCTAATAAGCACACATAAACCTGCTTATTTTGATGTCATATTGGAATAATAAGTTGAAGAATGAATTAAAACATGACAATAACTTTTACACTTTAATGAATCTAAAACCACAGCGTTAGGTTCTATTTTAATATATATATATATATATATATATATATATATATATATATATATATATACAAAATTAATATACATATAAACAAAATGAGAATTTAAGTGGTTCAATAATTCAGCAATCTAAAAAGTAGAGTGTGAAAAGTATTCTTCGACAAAGTAAAACTATAGTCTTTTAAAGGTCTAGAGAATAACAAAACCAAATCCATACATTATGATATGGTACGCTATGTCGTGTTCGCAATAGGCTGTGAGTAACCGCAGACCTACGACATTCGGTTATATACAAAGATAAATTAATTAATGTTAATTACTACGTCAACACCAGCCATAAATTAAACTGCCTTAGTAATCAACTAATTTCGTGTATTCTGCAACGAAGACGAATGGTTAGATTACTAATTCCACATTCGATTCGTTTCCCACCAATTGACAAACATGCTACTATGAGACAGTGACAGTGAAATTAAATGCGCTACAATAAGAGAAATCAAGATTTCGTTATGAGGCACTATAAAACGTTTCGCTTCTTCCTCCATTCACTGGAAAAGTTTGGCGCGTACAGACAGGACTGCCATCACTCAGTTATAACCACCTGTCCGATGTAGCGAACATGGCCAATTCAGAAACAGATTCTACGAGCACAATTCATGAATTTATTAACTCGCACTCTCGAGTTGTGCCATCAAGACCAACGCTTCAAAATTACTGTCACACAAGATATTACAGTAAACTATGCGTTACAATGATGCTTCTGGGTTACATCGCCTTAGCGACTTTTTAAATCAACGTATTGGTTTGATCTGCTGTAGGTCATTGCCAGCCTTACTATAGGAGGCATTACTCAACAACAAAATTTTCAAACCAACCTGTGTATTGAAAGTGGATTTCGATTCAGAAGGGCAATTACGTGTTGCACGTCATACTACCTAAGCAAATTCAGTTGATGGCTAGAACCGATAAAATGGCAATTACTTGCGGTGCCAGTCCTTGTATTAAACCGCCTCTCACCCTAAGACATCTGAATGGGCAAAATGTGGTACAGCCTAGCAACGAACGATTCGGCCGTGGTCATGGTTAATCCTGCTCTTGATGAACCCACGTTGTGGCAAATTTAGAACTCTGTTTTGGACGCCAACCGATTATTAATAATGCCAGGAGCTCAAGGGCTGTTATAAAATTTGGCATACAACTATATATATATATATATATATATATATATATATATATATATATATATATATATATATATAATAGTATGATTATGATTAAATTGTTTTCGGTGCTCACTAAACATTGTATAAAATGCAAATGATCAACTAAAATAGTTTCGTCCGTGCTGTGCACGTATCAATATTTTCCAGAGTCCGCGAAATCGGTCTAATTGGTGAATTGCCTATGCAACATTAAGCACTGTTATCTAAGCTTAAAGCCCCATTATTGAATCTAAATAAAGGTTCGGGCATCATGAATATAAATGCGTATATTAGACATATAAACAAAGATGTTGAAAAGAAATTTAAACTATTCCAAATTAGTTAAAACACTTTTAAATATTCAACATTGCGTGCCATCAAAGATCCATGCCAAGAAATTTGAACGAATACCAGATTTTACGTGTCCTAATAGCGTAGAAAGCAGACGTATCATTAAACCTGCCAAACAAACAATCATGTTCGCGGTAAGAATATAAGGCCTTCCGGTGCATAAAGTATTTATAATTTGCTACTTGCCGCACCAAAGACAGATTATGAGTGATCAAATCTTTACATCATCAACTGGGAGGTCAATTAAAATCAAGCCACAGCTTAAATTTATAAGTCAAACAATTGTAATTCCGGCTCCTTTTGTTTTGTTAATAAATTAAAAGCTCACAGTATGACGATAAATGCGATAAACCTTTGATGATAAATATTGATTTTATGTGTACGTTCATTCGAAACAGCCGCTCCCCATTCCCCATACCTAAATATTAATAAAATTCTCCCTTAATTCAAGCTCAATTGTCAATACCGTATTATCTAAACTAAAAGGTGCACTTAAAGAACTTGACTTTCCTTGAAAATCGGCAATGTGCCTTATAATTCGTTACGCCGTCTGTGTGAAAAAGCATCATCATCATCATGTCCAGCCACACAAAAGTCAAGTGACTAATGTTTCACCGCCATATAACCATAAGGAGTGAAAAAAAATATATAAGTGAAGTTAGACGAATTATTAGTGAGATTTACGAGAGAGAGAGAGAGAGAGAGAGAGAGAGAAGGGTAGAGAGATAAGGAATACCTTGCTACTATGAGTAAATTTATCAGGATAACTCACAGAAATGGGGCAAACTAAACCACTCCACAACACCGTTATGGCCAAGTTAGCATTCGGGCAAGGCGAAGCATAGCGTGAGAGAAACATGCAAACAGGTTAGGCACTACCTGGTACTATTCCGTTCTGCTGTACTGTATTTCTATGTAAAACGTCATTACAAATTATGTTAAAGAATTCCGGCATTGCATTATTTTCTTATCTATTAGTTCACCTCTTTACTATAGGTACCAATATTGCGTACCTTACTGATGTACCATTGCTTTAATACCTACGATGCATCTATTAGGACTAGAAATATTAAATTACTTCATAAAACCAACATTTGGTGTATAGTTAAATACTGTTTGTTGCGGAGAACTAATATAAATGCAAGTATGTATTAGGTGTTGCGAACCTCGGAACAAATTAGTTTAGTTGTGACCAGAAGGATAAACCAAAGGCAGCATGAACGGAAAGTATAATCTCATGCACATTTGGTGTATAGTTGTTGGTATTTACAATTAAAACTAATTAAATTTGTCTACCTATTATTGAAGTGGACATTGTGTTATTGGTAATGTCTTGAGCGAAAGTGACCCGTTCATAGAGGATTAATGGCGCCGAGAATACGGTATGGAATGGCGATGGACAATCCATCAAGAAATCTACTAGCTGTTTACATTTTTCCTCTGGAACCATCAAAATTGCTATTGCTAATTTTAAAATACTGCCATGTACATCCTAAGTATGTCGATGACACTCTTGTAATCATTAATTATTAACGATTTCAATAAAGGTGGACCAACAAACACCGTTCACTTGCAAGCACGAAAACTCTTAGTCTACCGCTGTATCCATCTTTGGCATTATGAGATAAAAATTTAATAACTTTCCTGTTTTAACGTCAGACGACAATTCTTGGCACGCCTAATACTTGCCGTCGTAGCGATACATACGCTTAGTTCGCTATCCGCTGTAGTTACATGAGACCCAGCAGTAGTATATGCATCTCTGGAATGTATTATTCCCATTTTCTTTTTCACTGCACAGATATCCGGACAGAATACAGGCGTCCGCAAAGATCGGGGTTTTAATCGTATTCTGATTAGATCCATTTATTTAGCCGCTTGGGATATGCATTCGTGTCTTAGTCATGCGGATACCATCGTCCGTTCACAATACCATAACATAGCACATCCAAATTTGACTGACCTAAGTCACTTCGCCTTGCTGCGAAAATTCGCCTGTAGGTTAAGGCTTACGACAAGACTGTAGTCTTATACCGACGTCAGAGCTATTTTAAGCGTGGGTTCATCTGTCATCAGCTCAGTTTCCAACAAAGTTTTAATTTGGTTTAGTGCTGTAATCATCGGCCATTAGTATAATCCTCAGAGGTCATATCTGAAAGATTTTTAATCACTCACTCTTCACAAACAGAATTGGTAATAGTTGGCGCGTAAATGATTGCGATTATACGAACCAGCTGCATAACTTCAACATACTTAAATTGCTTTTTCAAATATAACTGTAAATACTCTGAAAAAATATGTTGAGATCTTTAGACAAACTATGCAACAACTAATCCAGGTCAGTAGATTTTAGAGTTTATGAATTGAGAGTCATAGCTCAACTTGTAAACAGTAAATACAGAATTTATTACAGTTAAATACTGTTTCTTGCGGAGAACTATATATATATATATATATATATATATATATATATATATATATATATATATATATATATGTATTAGTATTAGGTGTTGCGAATCTACTAACAAATTAGTTCAGTTGTGACCAGAAGGATAAACTAACACCTAGAACATACTTGCATATATATTAGTTCTTCGCAACAAACAGTATTTCACTGTTATATATTGAATTGAATGATGTCATGCTTACCGCGAAATGTGATAACTGATATCGATCAAGGCCAGAGTGTATGGATTTACTGGAGTAACAGGTGTTCAGAAATTATAGTAATTCTCAATTTCGATAAACTATAGCATAAAATGATATCCATCAGGTTGGTACTATGTATCGATTCGGAAACCATAGTGTTAGTACCATGTACCTTTTCGGTACGATAATGTTGGTATGGGTTACTAACAGACTCGGCATATATATTATATAGTGTTAGCGCTGAAGTCGCATTGTCGTAGACTTTATATGATGTTAGCTTCACTATTGCAGGTTTACACATTCGTCTAGGAGATTGTACCGTCCTATTATCCCACATTCTTCACCCAAATATATAGTGGTTAAAGGGCGTAATACAGGCTCCTACTGATGAGTCGCCAGCAAGCACGGAAGAAATGCGCATGAGATTATATTTTTCGTTCATGCTGCCTTTGGTTTATCCTTCTGGTCACAACTGAACTAATTTGTGACTAGCTTCGCAACACCTAATACATAGTTACAATACAGAATGTAGTTTGAACTCTATCACGTTGTTCACGTCAAAGAACAATGAATGTGTAAACGCTTCCATCTTAAAAAATACATTTGCCAGTACAAATGTATTGGAGGTTGCCAAACCCGAAAGATTGATAAATTAAACTAATTTGGAAACGAAAATCCAAAGTTGAATAAGCGTTATATCAAACAAATATAAGAACATGAAGCATTCTTTAAATTGTAGTTAAGTATAAATAGACACCGCAAATTTAAAACAATCTTTTTTTATTAAATATTGATTGTTGTAGAGAATATATATATATATATATATATATATATATATATATATGTAATTGTGTGTCAGGTTTAGTGTAGCTAGTAACAAAGTGGTTCAAAAGGACCACAAGTATATACCAGTCAGCATGAACGAAAGGAGATTCTACAACATTTCTTGACCAAATACATAGTGGGTGCAGGGTCCACAGTACCGGCTCCTACTGATGAGTCACCATTAAGCACTAAACGTGTGTACATAAGGTTTACATTTCGTTAAAGCTGACATTGGTATATCCTTCTGTTTCTGTTTTAACTAACTTGTTACTAGTTGCGCAAAACCTAATACACAATTACAAATATCATTTTTTTCAACGCATAATAAAAAGCATACTTAGCCAGTCAGATTCTAATTCTACAGTTCACATTCGATCACAGTGGAGTTTCTAATAATATAAAGGTTGGAGACTTTGATTATCGATATGCACTAGTTTTATTTAAATACTTATACAGCTAGCAACCTGTATCTAAGTTAAATTATTGAGAACCAACTTTGAAGCACATTAAATGAACATTCTAATATCAAGTATACATTCACTTAGAGAAAGAGGGCGAGAGAGACATGATAAAATGCTAGTACGTTAAAATGTAGCCCAAAAAGTTGAAGAATTGAACAATGATTTCACACTAATTAACCATTAAGAAATACACGCATTAAGTGGCAAACATGTCATTATTGCACTTAAGAAATTGCGCACATAACCCTCTAAAAACAAATCGTTGATAAAACTAGTGCCAGTACAATTCTACAAACACCTCCCGCACACTAAACTTTCAGACACTAAAGTTAGCGTTAAAAAGATAATTTTTACAATTATTTTTTTTAACTGTGATATATATATATATATATATATATATATATATATATATGCAAACCTCGGATAACATATTTTATGTTGAGATACAAAAATTAGTTTACTAACACAAGCTGGGCAGTGCCTGAGATTCCAAAATATAATACAAAATTAACAATCTTCTAAAAATATTATGCAAATAGTATGTGTTGCATTTTTCTAAATTAGCTCTACACTGCGCCACCTACACAAATGAATTATCCCAAAGATGATCTGCAAACTTTTCCGGTAATAAATAGCTGCATCACCCCATTGATGAATTCATGTAAACATTAATGCATTCTTTATATTCGCGAATGGCAATTAACACCGGTGTCGCCAACTTCTATTGGGAGCAGACAAAGACAGACGAGTGACAAGCACTTTGTTTTCAGCAGAGGAATATTGTTTGCACCATTATATGCACAGAAATCTTCTAGCTGCACTGAAATGGTAAGTTGGGTTTACTTCGTTATAGAAATGAATAAGGCTCAATAAGTGCGCAGGTGTTATTAAGCTGTGTGTATAAGTACAAACCTATTGTCAGCATCAGGTTGACGTAAGACACAACGAGGCACTCATCTCAGTTCTTGTAGAATGAAAACCTTAAGAAGAACGTATTTCCGATTTTGTATTACCTTGTGTACTAGGAGTAATTTGGTCTAGATCCACGCCATTTTTAATCTTCAATCTTTCAACATTCGCGGGCTCCCGTTTTTAAAAAAAATATATTTCTTAGTTATTTAGAAGTAGAGTATGCAAATCTAAACAACTTTACGGTTTTCGCCTCAGATATCAGTTCTCTACGCACCGCAAAAGCTGCCACTCCTAACAGCGTCAAATAAGAGACACGAATTAGAATCGACCGGAAATGGTACGTGTCGATGCGATGCCAAATCGCAATAAAGGTATCAGCAGGATTTAACAAAAATTTTTTGCGTGGGTGGTGGTAACAATTCTTTAAATCAAGTTTGCGAGCTTGAAGTAAACACCAATCCCATTGTATTTAACCAGTCGTCGAACAACATAACTTGATTTAAAGAATTGTTACCACCACCCGCGCAAACAATTATTGTTTAAATTGTATTGCCTATATATGTATATGTGCGGCGAAAGCTACAAACAGTTAATGTTCGTGACTGCATAGAAATTGTGCAGCCGACATTTCCAGTCAAGTTCAATGTATCCAAGACAGCTAGAGGTGAGAGCCGCATATCTAAATTTGATTTCCATATATATTCAATGCGGTTTGACCCTCGATAGTCAGTTTGCCGTCATACTCTGATGATGATCAAGGAAGGTCGAAACGCGTCAGTGCGTTGCGGCTGGCGGTAGTTTTGTTATGTTGATCGACGACTGGTTAAATACAATGGGATTGGTGTTTACTTCAAGCTCGCAAACTTGATTTAAAGAAGTATCAGCAGGATGTTATGGCTAGTTAGGCTTAAATATGGCATTGATGACAAAAGTTTTCGATAACTAAAATCATGTTACGATTACCCACCGGCATGCGTTTACATATTTTGCGAATAGTTCCAGTGTTCACAACGTATATAGCATTACCTCCATCCTGTGCAATTATATCGTCGATGAGCTGTTTTATTTTTCGTGTTAGCCGGCTTCCTGACCTCAACTACACTGCGGATGTTGTCCTTGTCGTGAAAAATGAAAATGAACTCTACATGCTACGCTAATAATAATCGCTAAGCTAAATGCCTTTAAGTGGTTGTTGTGGCCGATTTGCATTTTAATGATTTTATCTACCTGTCATTTTTGGTAAAACCAGATAGATCTGCTGCTTCGAAGATTTCCAGATGTACTAATCTTGCTGGAGCTCCGCACCAATCAGAAGCAAATGTTACGAGACAACCAGTGCTGTCTAGTTATTCGATGATGCGCCATCACCGTCACCTCTCATTACGGAATGCCGATTGCATTGGCTAATTGTCTGAGAAGATCACTTCACATTCTGCTCGCCAGGCTAACAGGGAAACTCCAGAAGATGGCATGAATCGCAGTAAACAAATTCAGTATTCTTGTGGACGAACACTATTAGTTGCTATATTGACCATTTTATAATGACACATTGTACACAGTGCAATCAAGTCCGTTAAATTGGCGAAACTTGACGATACACAAGGTTAATCAGAATTCTCCATGATTGGCAAATGTATGCTTTAGGTAAGCAGCAGTACGTCTTGCTGATGTCGTAATGCAATATTTACCAGAAACTTTGCGCACAGTACAAACGTCTATGCAGATGTAACGATGTCAGAACTATCAAATAAGCCCATAATTTGAAACCTCCAAACTTCTTTAACACCTGAAAGTTACCTTCAGCTAGCTCGCATTCCGCTAGCATCGAGAGCAAAATTTGTTAATAGGTAATTTCTCAGTTAATCTGGACAATACAACTTTCATCACAATTTGAATTACACTGCTTGAGGACTGGGTTTTTAAATTTTGCTTTTGATAATTCTCAACTTACAAATCTGACTAACAGGTATCACATGAAGATACTTACTTTACTTTACTTTACTGCGGCTGGCTCCTTTTAGAGGATAAGCCGGCTCCACATTCCAACACCCGAAATAAATAGGTGTTTTCGCGCTGATAAAACCAGATAGCTTTTCACTTGACACCCTAGCCTCTGGGGGAGCACAGGGCGCGTCGCTTGCCGGGGACGCCGTAGCATGAACGGTATTCATAGATTGTGACATTTTCATGGAGTTTCTTGGGAATTTGGTACAAGTGGTGTCCCCTCACCACTCGAAGATGCGTTGATAGCTGAACTACGCCTCGTACTACTTAAGGTTTAACACAATTTAAAGCTGCAAAACAAACTAATAACATAAATTAAGGTCGTGTGATGACGAATTGCAATAAAATTAATGCATTGTATCATTTGGCAAGAGTCATGAGGCGCAAAAGCTGTTAGTTTTTAATAGTGAGAGCAAAATAAATATTTAAAGACACTGTATAGATTTTATGCTTCTGATACAGCATCATAAATTACCCATCATTACGAAGTCCTACAGCAACTATGCTATAATGGCCTGTGTTTTTTTGAAAATGTGTGCGGGTATTCCATCCTTCAGCATCACAACTACTTTTTTCGTTGATAATGCAATCAACCATATCGGCTCTCTTCCTGGCCTGTTTGATGGAACAACCTTATGCGAAGCACATTTTAAAATTTTATTGATTCAAGTGCATTCATCGAATAGCGACTTTTCTCTGTAATACATTTACCATAGGCATTGAGCTCATTGGTAATAATGAAGCTTTGCAAGATAAAAGTAGTTAAAAGACTCACCCTAAAGTAAGACACCAAAGCTTTGCACTTCAATAACTACAACACAAATAAGCCCTACACCAAAAACAATGGCCACGGTGTTTTTGCTCTTTACAATCCTACTATTTCAATGAAGTTGAAAATGACATTTATTGTTAAATGGCTATTGAAATGTGCAGGATACATGAAAAGATCACGTTTTATAGCAAACCGCGTGTGTATTGAGGCAAATCTAAAACGGACATATCAAGCAAGTAAATTATTAAAATCTAAAGATAGGCGTATACAATCTTAACTTGACTAATATTGCAACTAAAAGCAAAGTTGACTGATAAGAAATCAAATAAGGCTTTTGTTTATGCGCGCGATGTAAAGAATTTCGTCGTTTGATGAAGCAAACTGAATGAACACGGTAAGTGGTTGTATGATTCATACTTCACAGAATCTCAGATTGACAAACAATATATACTATACTGTGATTTATTCATATTTGATAACTTTCTATTAGTGGTCGAAAACGTGATGTTGTTTTTTAGAGATACTTTTAAGCCTGTTTTATGGACAACAAAAGTTGGCCAGATCAATAAATTTCCTGGGGGGACAGGGATAGGTTTTTGTAAAATTTTGAGTACTAGAGACTACGTATAAGGACCGGATATTAGGAAGACAATTAAAAAAATACATTTGGAATTAAAATAAATATAAATATATCTGTCTTGAATGAGGATTCCACATTTGCTACAAGTTGTGTTTTATTCCCGTGCGTATTTTGTCAACCCTGAAGATGAGACTGGAAATTCGGTCTCGAAAATTCGGAAAAAGAACAACGTCATTTTCAGACAGAAGGCTTAAAAAAGAAGGGACAAGTGAGAACCCATCAATCAGGCCAAATATCAAATCACCTGAAAATGATCAAAATTCAAGATTTTACCGACCTACGAGTGCTATCAATTGTCCCGCAAAAGAAAAATGCGGTCAAATCCACAACAAGAAGGACAGTACTGCTCAACGAGATTCATCATTTAAAAATTTCCGGGTATACATGTCGATGCCCGAAAGCAGAGAGGTCACTCTAAATAATTTATACCTCCTTAAAATTATAATAGCATTCTTAATGAACGGGACTTTTTCACACGTAAGGCGCACTGGATTATAAGGCGTATTTCGAACACATTACTAACAATACTTTCATTGTTTACTTTAATAATAGGTACATAAATTTAATTATATATATATATATATATATATATATATATATTATATATATCGAATGGACGATACAGTCCCTATACAAATGTGTAGATCTGCAGTAGTAATCTAACTTCATATAAAGTCTTCGATAATGCGACTAAAACTAACTCACTATACATAATAAATACCAAGTCTGTAAAGACATTATGCAATTTCGAGGTATTTAAAAGTAATGCTAATAAAGCTTTATAATAAAGTACATTACAGCAGAACGGAATAGTACCAGGTAGGGTATCACCTGGTTTCAATATTTAATTTCATATTTCTCTCACGCTAGGTTTTTTCACCCATAAGGCGCATTGCCGATTTTAAAGGAGAATTAGGTTCTCTAAGTGCGCCTTGTAGTCTGGAAAATACGGTACTTGCGTCGATATTGACAATTTATATCCTAATATTGTTTCATCAATTTAAACATGTGCACACTTCGGTGGGTTAGTGGCCTATCGTGCCCTAGTTTCCAAGAAAATTTTAAAAATCATTTAATAACCATAGTATGCTAACAGAGTGAGTGTAATATAATCCAGTTCTGGGTATATCGTTCAATTTAATAAGCACGTAAAATTAAATTTACTTGAAAGAAAAATCTATAGCATATTTCTTCTATGGTTGCGTAGTGCAAACTTTTCCTTCCCACTAACTTCCTTTACACATAATGAGATTACGTAGACCGGGAATTTGAGATGGGTACATTTGTACATATATATATATATATATATATATATATATATATATATATATATATATATATATATATGAGAGGCTGTTTCATATGATTCATGCATATGCATATATAGAGTTTAGCTACTGAATCCAATTATAGTTTAAGACCATTAGTGAATAAAAATTGAAATATTAATAAAACTGTTTCGGAACGAAGTTCCCACATTTGCTCAAATCTTCTATTGTGAGCATTTTATTGTGTATGTTTGATAATAGGCTTGATGATGAAACGGGAAATAACGTTCCAAAACATAGTCTTTCAACGAAGATTAGATCGTACCTCAGTTCCAGTGGTTAGTATGAACGATGTTGAAGCCATAGGAAGACATGGACGATTCCGCATTCAGCCAAGACGAACTCGTTGTCCACTTGGAAATTGGGATCAATCGGATCTTTGCGAAACTGATAGTGAAAAGCGACACCTCCGCGAACGCTAATCACGGAAATTCAACAAATATATGGCACGTTCTGGTTTCTGTTTTCGTTTTAACGTAATTTGCTAATGCTTTAAAATATGCGCAATAAATTTGAGTACACGCTACAAAAAAGAATCATTTACAACTTTTCATATCATAAAATAAAGGTATAATTGTTTCGGTAAACCAAGTTCGTGAACGTGAGTTAAACTCTAGCCCCACAGCACCTAAACAGACACACAGTAGAAAGACTACCGTCAGTCACACAACGTGGCGCGTTTCGACCTCACACGTGCATCATCATTGCACGACGGAAAACTGGCTAGCGAGGAATAAACCGAAACGCATATATAAAGAAAGCAGTTATAAATGCGGCTCTCTTCTCTTGTGGTCTCGCAGACAATAACCTTGACTGGAAATGTCGGCTGTACAATTGTTATGCATTCAAAAACATGAGCTTTCTGCATCTTTCGCCACATGCATATAAGCTACACAAGTAAACAATCATGATTGTGCGAATCATGATAACGATTCTGTAAACTAAGCTTGCGACCCTGATATAAACAATAATCCCATTGTCTCTAACCAGTCGCATAACAACAATACTACCGCCAGTCACAAGTATTAGCGCGTTTCGACCTTCGATGTCACCATCAGAGCAAGGCGGCGAACTAATTAACTAGGACGAATAGCAATGAATAATGCATCATTGCTATGCGACAGTGAATCACTATTTTGACACGCTGATGTAATGCAGTTTATGATAAAGACGATAACTGCACAAAAACACGCCAATACATGTTCTTCGCCTTTAATACGTGTGTTAACAGACGAAAATAGTATAAGCACTATATCATAGCCTTTCCCTGTCTATACATTTTTTCCTAAGAAAATATATTACACGCATAACTAAAATCGGTTACTGTGACGACTGATAAGAAAACGTATGCGAATGGTATTTCTTCCTTGTAAACAAACTTGAAATCAAATAGTATCTACATATTTCTCGTTGTGGAGTAAAACAATTTTGTAAATAGGTTTTATTACTACCCACGCATTGCGTGATGCCCAACTTACCAAAAATTCTTTATTAACGCAGTTTCTTAGACAGTCCGGAATGTTGTTTAATACGGCACGTCGAATCTCCATTGCAGCTGACTCCCGGAGATCTCTGTAACTTTGATCACTGTAGAAGCCCATATGTGGTGTAACAATCACATTTGGAAAGTCTTTGAAAGGCGCTGAAATACATTGTATAAAAGATTCTTGGTAAAATAAAGCTGTTTTGTAACAAAATACAGTGCGTTTATACTATTTATCAGGTATTAAATTCGAAGTCATAGAAAATCAGTGAGTTGTCTTTTAAATCGCATTGGTAAAGAATTCATCTGAAATTTACACTAACACTTATTAATAAACGCCGTCCAACTGCCCTACATTCCTTTTAATCATATTGCCAGATTCTATTGAAGAGACTCCAGGATTCGCGAAACGTGTACTTACACGAAGTTGAACCCATTTGTTCATATTTAAACCAACGTGTTGCAAGGTGCACAATGCCTAAAATAAACATTTACATGTTTTTTCTCCGCAACAAAAAATATAAAATTCATTGTTTCCTTCGTGTGTGCAAAAACAAAAAGAAATTTTATCAGATATAAGAAACGTTTCATTCGCATAGTCACCTCAAATATCTACTAATGAAGATATCTTTATATATAAATTGGAAAGCAAAAAAAGATAGAAATATGTCAACATAGAGAGAGTGCGAAAAGCAGAAACCAATCAATTGCTTCTTCTGTTTGCACGTACAAGCATTGAGCTTGAACTGGATGTGACGCACGCAATTGATTGGTTTCCATTTTTCACTCTCTCTATGCTCACATATTTCTATCTTGTTTTGCTTTCCAATTTATATATAAAGATATGTTCATTAGTAGATATTTGAGAAGACTATGCGAAAGAAACGTTTCTTATATCTGATAAAATTTCTTTTTTTTGCACACAGGAAGGGTACAATGAATTTTATTAAAGCTCGCATTTCAAAAAAAAAAATTTTATTATATATATATATATATATATATATATATATATATATATATATATATAAAACTAATCCGTCTAACAAAATGCCTCTAGTCCAACTTTATTACTGATATAAGTGTGGTTGAGCTGTGATGTAATGCATATTGTTAACAAAAAGCATTGAAAAGGAGTTGTACATTGCAGACGTCGGCAGTTGCAACTCTTTTAACACAGTTAATTAAACAACAAAAAATTTTACATGAAAATAATACAAATTACCATATATTTTAAATATTAAAATCAGGAATATTTTTCATTTCATTTAGTAAACATACAATAATTCCTAAATAAATACTGTAAATGTAATAAAGAAACAGCTTATAATATGATAAAACTTCTATAATTGTTAAAGAGAGCTATAAAAATTTAGGTTACATAAATTTTTCAAACAATCAGTCTTATCTGTTATGACAAATACATTGAGAAAAACAGAAGCGAAGAAATTTCACTTCAAAATAGTAATAAAAAGAGACAAGCCAGATTTATCTTTCAACACTTTATAGTGATCACACTTATTGTAATAATATATATTTTGCAAGAAATCTTATTTTAGTATTATGGCCAGTTTTAAAAATATTGAGGATACAGAGCAATTAGCAGGTGGACTTAAGAAATGTAGTTTAAAAGATAGTTCAGAGGAATTTAAGTGTTCTAAATTAGATGATAATACCACATGTATGGATTATCCGAGCCTGGCATCTCACAGGCTCTCTTATGGTAGTGACAAAGGAGCCACTACAAAAATGCCCTTTAAACTGGAGCCATAACAGAGACAAGTCCATTCTTTGTATCCTATTAGAAAGATGAGAAATGAATTGCATCTGTAAAATAGGTCATTTTAGCAATAAACCTGAAAATGCACCATTAAGATAAAAAGGCATCATCGTTAGTAAAACAAGCTAATAAGAAACTGCCACTAAAATGGAAAATAAACATTCAAAAATAATGAAGATACGTAGGCAACTATATTATTGCATGCTAGCACCTGTCTATTGAATCCACTGAAACTGATCCCACAAAAACTTATTTTGCATTTAATAATGTTACGATAAGCCAGTGCTTCACGGAGTGATAAAAAAAATTTTTCAAAATAAATAATCTAGTGGCCTGCAAATCGCGAAGTAGCTTCATTGAAAATAATTTAAACTTACAGCTACTCCAAGGAATCTGCTCGTTTTCTACAACGTCGAGTGCGGCAGCCCTTATTTTTCCATCCTTCAGAGCGTTTACAAGAGCCTGTTCGTCTATCAAACCACCTCGAGCAGTGTTAATTAAAAACACACCTAAGGAAAAACAATATTAAGAAACAAAATTTTGAAAATATATTGCACTTGCAAAACTGTAGCCAAATACCACAAACACGGAGCATAAATTACCTGATACTTTTCTTGTGATCAGAATGAATGCAAGCATTTTTTCAGTCTATTCATTCGATATTTAATCGTGTATTTTCGCGGTTGCGGTAATATTACGATAAATAAATCAAAATTAAAGCCCATTATTTTATTTGGCGTGACGACACGAGCAGAGATGGAAGCATCAAATATAAGCTAAACTATCTATGATAAGCCATAATAATGTAGTAGATTTGTTTCGCGCAACAAGGATTAGATGATTCGATATAAATCCGTCACATTAACCATGACATTTAAACAGATCCTAAATTATTAAGTTTACAGGTTGTCAAAATAGGATTCGTGTCTAAGTAATGACAAGTAAAATGTCAACGAATTTGTAATACTTTTATTTACGCTCAAGGAACGCTTTCGACACCAACATAAATTTAATCTATAAGCAAAAACAGGCATTCGTGAGATTATTTTACTCCTACATAAAGTTTTAAAACAACAATATGTACTACTGCATGTTAAACTATCTCTTATAACGAGCCAACAGATGCAAAAATTTTGTCCATGCTGATTTTGGTATAACACCTCAGTCATATATGTTTTAACTCATAAACAGTCACATAAATTTGAAAACAATAAAAATAACACAGGTAACGCACTATCTAAGAAGGCATCAATATCGTCGCGTCACCATTGGAGAATGAATAAGAATAGCGATAAACTAAAACCTCCTAGCAGAGGTCAGTTAGTACCTCATAAGCCTCGTTTTTTAGACTGTATAGGTCGTAAAAAGCGGTGTTTAAGTGCGCGAGTTCCAGGAACAATTAGGAAGGTGAATGACGCCGCGAACCCTTTTATATCGAAACATACCGAATGCTAAAATACGCACAGTGAACTCTTAGTAACCTTTTCTGACCCACATGTGCCACATACACCCATTGGCTCTTGGAATATGAGGGCTCCTGTCTCGCGAACTCGTCAATCTTTTACGGCTGCTAGACTGCACACGCGCAGTATCCACATGGCTTTCCTTCAGGAGATCAAGATTGCTTTAAAAAGCTAGCCTAGCTTACTGGGTACGGCGATACTTCTGTAATCCCAATGTGAGATTCATCCAGTCAATTATGGTGTGGCGCGTGACGGGTGCTGTACGGGCTCAATTAATGGACCTGACTAGTCCTTTGGCTGCTAGAATAAGAATAAAATTCCGATCCATACGGCCGACCGTATTGCGGCTGTATATCTATGAACTATGAACGAACACAGATCATAATGGCATTTATTACAAAATGAAACAATATCGAAATCATATACTTTTGACGAACAACACTTCCAGTAGTGTACTTATACGATAATCTATTTTAGACTTAAAAACGACAAGAAGCGCTTTTGTAGACAAAAAGTGGTGGTCATAACACTTTTCGACAGAATAAAGAATAGAAAATGGCGATCCACTGAGACAAATGCACCCTTGAAGTCTAGAAAGACAGTTATTGCTGATTGCGATATTCATATCGCCGTTCAAGTTATTGCGTTAATGTAAAAAAAACGATATATGCAACGTCGTCACCGGAATCTAACCTATATAAACACCGAGAGGGCCCAAGACAGTCGGAGAGATTAATCGAGATACGACTGGATTTAAGCTTATATCACAACGGTTATTGCTCGAACTCCGATTTCATATAATTTAAGATACGAATGATAGTTGACTCGGTCTATGCAGATAACACGTTCTTGTCATTCCGTATAGTAATAAAAAATTACCTTAAAAAAGGTAGGAGCCCGATCATTCGTGCCTGCAGCATTACGATATTTAAGAGACGTTTACATTGCGCATTTTAATCAAGGTGTTCGAAGTTGATGAAACATAAGTACTTTGGGTTATCGGAATTGATGTAGATGCCGAAAATATTATCTTTGAAGTGTGCAGTCAACCTATCAAAACGTGCCTCGTTTCGTATCCCGTCTGCGGCAAATTTTGGAAATACGTGAAGAGTTCACAATAAGGACGAAAACGGTCTATTGAATGAATTGCCTTTTCTACATTAAAAAAATGCTTAGTTTATACCGACCAAATAGCATGGATTTTCGAAAAGCTTCATATTTTTGCCGTGAAGACGGCTGTTCCACGTTACTTACATCTATTCTTATTTAGATTTGCGGAAAATGTGTGCAAGGTCCGAGTCTATATACGTGTTCTAAAACAGGGATCCGTTCAGTTAAACATGCCACAATTTGCTTTCGTGTGTTGTCGGTTTGCACTATCTGTTTCGCAAAGATCTGATTGATCCCGATTTCCAAGTATGAATTAAGGTTGTCTTCGTTGTAGCTGGGTGCTGATGCGACCTCCGAGGGCTTCAACATCCTTCATACTAACCACTGTAAATGTGCTTAAATCTACTATTGTGAGCATTGTACTCCGCATGTGTTTTTAGAGGCCTGATGATGATTCAGGAATGTAGAAATCGAAGATCAGATAGTACCCCATTTTTGATGGCTAGTATGAACGATGCTGAAGCCTTTGGAAGTCGAATCAACACCCAGCCACAACGAAGACAAACTCAATACCTACTTGGAAATGGGGATCGGTCGGTTCTTTGTGAAACTGATAGTGCAAAGCGACAACCCACGATCGCAAATCGTTGCATGCTTCACTAGGCATCCGCACTCTGCAATCCTTAAAATATCCGTTCAGTTAGGGAAGCTTCAGCTCGTGAGCTACGAGAAATACCGAATCCTCATTGTCCAACTTTAAAAATTCCCATGGACTTGAAGTTCCAAGCCATAGACAAGGATAGAGAATCCAGTTCTCTAATGCTCGCAGGATCCTGAATTCTAGTTCTAATATGCGACAAATATAAATTTCTATTTTATAAAATCAACGTGCTAGAGCCTCTTCTGCCCAATTTGTTTTCATATGCGCAAATTCAAAGAACTGACGTGAAAATCCAACTTTGGATTGATAAATGGTAGCTTATTTGCACTATTTACGATATTTGGCGATCCGGCATTGGGCTCAGTAAATAAATCACCATCCAAAGTATGCATAGCATCTAAAAGTTCGTAATTTTTAGATTAAGAGAAAAGATTGAATTGAGTTAGAATCGGAAACGAAAGTGGAACCGCAGGAAAAACAAGCTAGCCAACTCTTAAATAGATAATTAAATGAGTATTGGTTGCGCGAGTGGTGATAACAATTACTATAATCAAGGTTGCAATAATGATCTTACCACTGAGCCACCCTGGCAGAATGGCTTTAACGATTCAGTCACTGTGCTACGCCCTACAAAGTCAAATGCAGACTTGCCAAGGTTCGAACTCAGTCCGTAGCAAATTCTGGGCATTACGTGATGAGTTCCCAATTAGGACACTACACAATTCTTAGTTTATACTGACAAATGAATGTACATAAACGGTCAGCCGTTCACAAACATAATATACTGGTACTTCACTGACGCATTATCATGAAATTTATAGTTATGTGGTCGCATGTTGCTAGTGGAAATTGAGACCGGTATGAGAAACTCGACAGCGCATGTGACAGTAATAATAATAATTCAGATAAAAAAGGGAACACGTAGGGCTCGACAAATCGGGGCTAACACGATTGCAAAAGATTTATTCATGGCAGAAATCGAGCAATGAGTGTCGGGAAAAAGTGAATGACTTCTAATCGGAAACAGAAATAAATAATAAAATCAAGTTACTATCGAAAACTTACAAGAATCAATCTCAAAGTTAGATTACTTTTCCCCACTTTTATTCACTATTAATGTAACTATTGTAAAATTAATTTCATTATTCCTATGAAATAAAATCTACATAATAATGAAGCGATAGCCATGGCAATATCTTTTTCGTGATAAAACTTTATCACAAAATTTCACTACTAAAATAATAATCAGTAACTTCAGTTTGACACCGTGTATTTATAGTAAGAAAAAATAATAATAACTGTAACGCCCCTACTGAACTAGAATAAAAAATTACACATTAAGTAATCACAAACAGTAAAAATGTGCATAAAAGTAAAAGGTATCAATTATAAAAAGCGCATGCAAATTAAATAACGTACATCGACAGATGTAACCTAAGTTATTTTAAAATCACAAAAGAAGCAATAAAATAGGACCACTTCTACACACGCACGTCATTTTAAATCGATGGAAAATAAAAAAGGACCCCCGGTCCAGTACGACAGCATACCTTTGCCAGGGATGTAATTTTGTTGTGGGCTTGCATAGAGTAATACGAATAGTATTTGACATGTACGTTTCCGAAAGATGTCTATCTTCAAATTGTACGTGTGAATCTGTTGGTTCATGACGAATTGTGCATGTATAGTTAGATATATAATCTACAATGGACGTCATCACGTGTCTATATAAATGCATACACACAATATACACAAATAGACACAGACATAGATACATCCAAAGCCATTATAATAAGTCCATACACACCTGATTCTTCTTAGTCGGTCAAATAATTTGATTTTACATATATAGCGAAACCGTGTCGAGAAAGACGAATACCGACAAACGTTATTTAGTTGCTAGGCTCAGGCTATTCCCACAACTGTCATTTCCAGTAGGACAAGCAGACAAACTAATATGGGACTCTGTCTTCACATTCAAACATTTAGTGTGCCTTAGACCACTGTCCCACTAAGATAAATGCAGGGGGCACACTAAATGACAATTAAAGAAGGAACATGCAAAAACTGAACTGAATCATAAACTGATTGGTCTATTGGTCGAAGCGACTACGTTCTAAAACCACACGATGTATGTTTGTAAATTCAAATTTGTCTAGCGGGGCCACATGAACTAGGGGTCAAAGGTTTTGCTGCAAGTAAATTTCCATTGTATTAGTGCCAGCACAATTCAGTGAATGAAAAAATGATAGGGTAATTGAAATGAAAGACTGCATCTAGGTTATTCGTACATCAAATGCTACGAACTGGTAGATACAGAATGATCTTAGTCGCTAAATGTCACAACTAAGAAGTCTTACACACGCACATATTAATAGATATGCGTTGGTGTGTATGTGTGTGTGTTCGTGTACTCGTCTAGTAAAAGAATTTAGGTCTGTTTGATTCATGTATACTTGAGAATCAAGAAAGAGAATAATTATGAGTCACATTGCATAAACAAGTTTGCAAGAACAATGGTGTGTGCATATTGCTATCCAGTTTTAATACAGCGTGGAGGAACCAACTCAGATACCACTGAATTATAATTGTTTAAAAAAAATCGCTCATGTGACCATCAGTGAAAAGTAGAGACCATCATCATGAAAGTAACATCTCCAAATGCGCGTATTTCACATTAAAAACTAAAACTAACAATTGTCCCGCACAAGAAAAATGCGGTCAAATCCGAAACTAAAACTAATGTTATTAAGCAACATATGACTGGACAGAGACCAATAATATACAAAGGCATAGATATATGTACATTAATTGAATTTTCCACTACAAATGCCATGAAAGTTTTTTTTCCAAAATTTTTAGTGTTGATAACTCGGAAGATGGATCAAATACTCTATTTGAAGCATCAGTTGTGTAAAAAGAAAGAACAGATGGAAATCGAGATAAAAGAAATTTTACTTATAGAAATTAAATTGGTAATTTGGTCAAAAAAAACCTCGTGAAATTTCACAACTTCACGAATACATATGATAATTATTTTAAAAAATACTGTTTCGCGTCACTTTAGCTAGTTGAAAATTTCATCACTTATTTGCCCTGAGATATATTAGCATCTCCATTTGTTGAACTAACATAAGACTGATTTTAATCCTTTATTAAACATACTCACCAGGTCGCATAAGTGCAATTGTTTCCTCATTAATCATTTTCTTATTGTGTTCATTCAAAGAACAATGCAAAGTTATGCAGTCGCTTTGGCTTAAGAGTTCTTGCAAAGTGTAGATGCGAGTAATTCCAAGCGACTTCTCGATCCCGTCCGGCAGATATGGATCGAAAAATATAACACGAAATCCGAAAACGGCGGCACGTAAAGCAACCGCGGTACCAACGCGACCTATTTCATTAACATTAGAGAAATAAAACAACAATACAATTGACACAATTCTATGTAAAAAATATCAAACGTGATATCTTAAGTTAAAAAATAAATACTTAATTATTTAAAAATATAACCTGTAGCGTAAAATAAGTCATGGTTTGATTTATTTGTCTAAAATTATCGTTGTTCTGCATTCTGATGATAGGGCATAAAGATCGAAATTGGTCGTACCTTTACGATACTTTACACTTGTTAAATCGATTCTGAGATGATCAGCTCTAGCAGCCATTGCTTTGACATAAATATATATATATATATATATATATATATATATATGAGCAAATTTTACAAACGCACTTATTCAAATTGGAAACTCTTCAATTTGTATCCCCATCGCAGCTCTTTATGGAACACCAACTGACGGAGAGGGCCACTTGTACTCATGTTCACTAGACTATCGAGGCAACTCGGCTACGTAGCCAGAATTGTAAGACTACATGGCTGGATAGTATTTTTCGATACCAGTCTTTCAATAGCACCGTGTTATGACTGATTGAGACATCCGGAGAGAAAATAGCATGCAGGGATCTAGGATTAGTATTAACATAAACCTGGAAACAATTGAAATTAGACACCTGGCACCATTTCCAATAAAATATGCTTTCTTTAATAACTTTATGATTTGTTAAACGAATAACTTTTCAATATTTATCCATCATTCCATTGTTGTCACGCATTGATATTCGAAATATTGTGCGATTGTATAGTGTAAATTATATTTTTCAACTAAAGGACGTATTTCGCATTACAAACGAATATCAGAGCATAAATATCAAACAGAATCGAAATAAATCTAACAAATTAGGGCATAGTTCTGCATATTAATTTTGTGAAAACAAATTTAAATTTTAAAAATCTTTTTTACGAGCTTCAAATTAACATCAAACCCATCGCACAACACAAACTAAAGTCAGTCAAATGTTTCGACCTTCGATCATCATCAAAGCACGACGACAAATTCACTGAGGATAAAACCGCAATGATATATAAGGTATGAAAAGGCAGATAAGTGGCTCTCTCAACTTGTAACACGGCCTGGAATGTCGGCTACACAATTTACATGAAATAAACATTATTTTTGCACCTTACGTCACACCTATATCTCACAATTTAGTAATCAATGATTACGCGCAAGCCTAGTTTTAAAAATTACCGCAGCCGCGCAATCACTGATTTGCTACAGTATATAAATGACAATATATTTATTATGTAATTCCTACTATATGCAAATAAATACGTAGCATAAGACATTATTTAAATTAATCAAGCAGCATTTTATTAAAACATTTATTAACAGATGCAAAAATGATATTAGAAAATTCATGAAATATATAAGATTTATTGTAATGTACATTGAGAAATAAATCGTGGATAAAAGCAGAAATTTAGTAAAAAAGCTGGTATTAAATTATGAAATGCATAGAAATAGATTAGCTGGGACTTAAGAATAGTAACAAATTCAGGTTTTAGAATAATGAACGCCTAGGTAACAGGTTATAATTAAGTACATGAAAAAAATACAAATATGTTCAGTTTAAAACCTATCGCATAAAAGTAGAGATAATCAGAGCATCAAAATAGCCACAGGATTATAAAAATGCACACAAATTTTAAAACCCAAAAATTCCTCTTGAAGTCAAATTAGTTTCAAAATGCATGTAATTAGAATACTTCAGAAAATAATAATAACATGAACTTACCAAAACCAATAATTCCAAGTGTGTCTCCTCGAATACGAGCGGATCCATGTGCAGCCTCTTTCAGTTGCTCAGGTCCGCCAATCCGTTTCCCAAACCTCATCATATTTGTCAACCAAAAGGTCCGTCTATACAATGTTAAAATATGACACAGGGTTGTATCTGCAGTTTCTTCGATGCCATTTCCGGGAGCATTGCATACTGCGATGCCTAGTTCGCCAGCTGCTTTTATGTCAATGTTATCATAACCACTTCCAATTCTTACAATGATTTTTAAGCTTTTGAACTTGGCCAAATCCTCGCGATTTAAAGTTATAGTGTGCCACATTAAAGCTCCAACGGCCTCGTTAAGTACCTTTTCATGGATCTCTGATGTAGACGACGCATCACAAAATGCAACAGTAGCAACATCCTTCAGAAGTGGCATTTCAATTGTGCAATCTCGTCCGTCCAGAAGGGCCACTAATGGTCTAGCGTGCCCAGGGCCATTCATCGATCGATGACTCGCCATACTTCGTATAACTTATAAAAATAAACAGAATGCACGTGAAATCCAGATGTTAATCAACGTATTCCAGCTACACAACAGCGCGACATGAAATAATCCGTTTTGATGAAGGTTTAAAAAATAAATCCACAATACTTATTAAATTGAATTTTGCACAAGTCAATTCAAAAACAAAATGAAATGAACAGGAAAAAGAACGCTAAAACAAATGATGCAGATGCGCAAATAGCACTGCGAGGGAGTGCTATTTACATTTAAAATAAATGCTTTAGCTTTATAAGGGTCATTAGCATAATGTTAATGAAGTAGAAAATACTCGTTCCTTCGGTAGATATTACGCACACAAACAGACACTGACACTACAACGTCCGCGTCATATGGATCTAGTCTGTTCTGTATTCATTGTATGAGTCTTACGCTAGCATTTGTGAATGTGTAATTGTATGTGCCTAAATTCGCAGGCTTTGATGTATTGTCTGCATTTTATATAATTCTCAGTATGTTGGCGTGTTAGTCTGCATTTGCGAAGTTGCTTGTTTGGAAAATATATAACCCATTGTCGTGTGTATACACATGCACATACACTTATATATATATATATATATATATATATATATATATATATATATATATATATATATATTAGTGTATTTTTTAAGATAAAGCTTAATTCAGTAAATTTTTTCATTTTGTGTCTGTTTTAATAGCAGTAGTTTGTCCACTTGTAACTATTGAAATACTTGTTGATGTTTTTAGTCTGGTTTATTTTATTCATGAAATTACATAAGTAACTACATAGATATATATATATATATATATATATATATATATATATATACAGACTAGTAGCCAAAACATGCTGTTTTCGTTAACTGTTATTTTTTTCTGAATGCTATTCTGTAAAACTGCGTATGTTGAAGTATGTCCCTGTTTTATGTGAGATATAAATAAAATGCAGATAAATGACGGTATGAAGAATTTATACCTGAACTAATCTACTAAGTTTTGTAATTCCTCGCATGCATGGACGTGTTAATCGGTAATTTATTTTACTTTTAGCTGAGCGTAACTTAGCGCCGTCCATTTTATTTAAATGTAATTGCCTTTGAACACCGGTCTGTCAGTGTATGTCATAATGCAATCCCTTTTTACATAACTAATGTAAGGTTTTTATTGACCTACCGACTGAAGTATTTAAAGAAAAAGTAAAAACTCGGTTAAAGACCAGTTATCAGAGCTGGCTTATGTACTGGAGCATAGAAATAATCGATCGATTCGATTGACAGACCGACTGATGTAAAGCATTTGGTTTAATAATTAAATAAATGCGTAAATGCCTGTTGCTGGCCTGGTTAAATGACCGTTTGGATTACATAGATATTACGAATGCGTCCGACTGATAAAATGTCTGTATGTCTGACTGGACATTCTAACTTTTTCAAGATTACTTATATGCGAAGCCTGAGCTTAGGATTTCTAAATAGATTTTATAGAAATTAACTGTGTGTGTAATCATATTGTTAATGTACATAGTTTAATATTTTATAGATTGTTTTGTCGTTATTTATAAATGCAGAAACACACATTACAATATACACACACACACACACACACAAACGCCTTATAATGTACATACATTTACATTTTAAACAAATTCGTGTTAAATTATCAAGTAGTTTTCTTTTATGGCATGTTGTGTTTGGTATGCAAATATGTTTATATGCATGTGTAAACTAAATATTTGTAAAGTGGTCAGGAAAAAGTAGCCGTTTGTTTGTAATTTTGACAGACATGTGTATGATTTTTTCAATCAACACTTTTATTAAGTCACTTCAATATGCTATTCGGATGAAGGGTTAATAATTGTGGTAGCGATAACCATACACGGACGACTTGTAATGATTTTTGCTGATAAGACTGTGTTCGTTGGTGGTGTAGAATTTGGTGCGTTGTTGAAAGAAGCACGGATTTTGAAAGAGACGACCGCCGTGTCGATCGAAGTATCAATCAATAAATATTAAGAATTTTGGGTGTGTGATAACTTTCATGTTGGAAAAAGGAAGAGTCTATTAAAAATGCACGAACGATTTTTTAATAACTTGCCCGCTGTTGTTTAGGTGAGCATTACTAATGCTAGATTTTAGTATGCGAATTACTGACATTTCTTTAAATCAAGTTTGCGAGCTTGATTTAAAGAATCGTTTTCACCACCAGCACAATCAATGATTGTTCATTTACTGACATTGACAGAACGAGGCGTTTGTGTTCATGATCTAAAAAGAATTGGATTTAATTAAACGAAAATTGGTTGCGCGGGCGGTGATAACAGTTACTATAATCAAGGTTGCGAACTTGATATAAACACCTGACCCATTAAGTACATACATTTGTCAGTATAAACTAAGAATTGTGTAGTGTAGAAAAGGAAAATTCTGGCCAATACCTGATGAGTTCCCAATAAGGACAAAACCGGTCAACTGGATGAATTGCCTTTTCCACATTATACAATTCTTAGTTTATACTGACAGATATATGTACTTAATTGGTCAGGTGTTTACATCAAGTTCGCAACCTCGTATATAGTAATTGGATTTTATATTGTATCAGTCACGTTTTTGGTGAAAAACTATTTGTGTTTATAACATTTTCCTTGAAATTGAGATCGATAATTAATGATAAAATTTATTATTTTTACAATAAAGTTTCGAGATTGATACAAATAACAATATCACGGTATTAAGCCAGTTGCACATAAGCAAAACGATTGTCAGTCAAGCGTACGGACGCGTTAAGTACAATTGGATTGGGGTTTAAATGAAACTCGCAAACTTCATTTAAAGATTTTATTTCACCACCTCGCAATCAGTGATTGTTTAAATCTTTAAGCTACTAAACCATTAGACATCGTTGAATACGAATAGCACTAACTGTCAGGTCTGCTAATAAAACAACAAGATCAAAATATATTAGTACTAAAGTAAAATCAAATTTATAAAATTTATTTGATAGTGAATTGCGGCTGGCGGTGGTTTTGT
>JAQBSW010003153.1:0-15000 GCA_029291075.1 Eudiplozoon nipponicum
GAATAGAATAGAATAGGATAGAATTAGAATAGAATGGAATAGAATAAAATATCTTTATTTGGATTCAACAGCACATGTTACTCTTAAAAAGATAACAATATTATAAGATGTACAACATATATATATATATATATATATATATATATATATATATATATATATTTATATATATGTCTGAATAATTTTGTTATTGGCTTTATCAAAACCTGAACATCTTTAAGTAATATCACTGCATACGCTATAAAAATTTGAACTCATTATTTATTGAAGGACACAAACGTCTTTTTAATGAATTGGTATTTATAAAATACTTGATGATATAACTAATAATAGATTTTTCATCGAGGCTCTATGACCCGATAATTTTAATGAATGAGATAATTCTAGTGAATTATTATGCATAATTTAGAACTATGACTAACTGTTATTTATTTGTTAGGATAGCTAATATGACTATATAATGCACAGCTTTTCTAATAAAAAATACAGATAGTAAATAGAAAGACAAGTCAAAATCTTGGAAAATGTTTTGAAGGATTTTTTCGCAGTGCGAGCATCGTATGCTGACACTTCGCGAGTTGCGTTCGCGGGCTATTACTTTGCTCTATCAGTGTCGCAAAGATCCGATTGATTCTCAATTCCAAGTAGGCATCGATGAGGTCTTCGTTTTGGCTGGGTGCGGATTCGTCCCATTCTTCCGAAGGCTTCAACAGCGTTTATACTAGCCACCGTAAATGAGGTACGATGTAATCTTCGTTGACTGGCGACGTTTGGAACCTCATGTCTAATAAATGCATATGCATATATTGAGTTTAGTTACTGAGACAAATTCTTTGTTTAAAACTATTAGTGAGTCAAAAAATAACTAAAATATAAATAGAACTGTTTCGGAACGAGGTTACCACATTTGCTTAAGTCTGCTATTGCGAGTACTGTGCTGTGTATAGTGGCCTGCTTGTGGTACCGGAAGTGTGGATCCGAAACGTCGCCAGTCAACGAAGATTAGATCGCACCTCATTTTCAGTGGTTAGTATGAACGATGTTGAAACCTTCGGAAGAAAGGGTCGAATCCGTACCCAGCCAAATCGAAGACCTGATCGATGCGTATTTAAGAAGATATGTTGCTGATTACATTTATACTTGTCTTTTGTTTAACCACAAGAAAGTATTGTTATAATGAAAGTTTAAAAGATCAGTAGGATCGTTTGTTTTTCCCAGTTCGTTAATTAAAAATTTGAATGACATATTAGACGGAGGCGTTTCCTTAAGCTCCTTTGGCAATTGGTTGTAAATTTTATAAATTTTTGAAAAAGAATATATCTTTCTCGCGATATTTTTCACCAAAGTAGTAGAGATCGCCAAATGTCTAGACCTAGTCTCTACTCCCTGAATCTATCTTAGGGATTCATGTAGGCTCCCGTCCACTGATACAAGTTAAATACTTTTATGAAATAACAAATCCTCCGAAACTATAAAGTTTACGGTGATAGGAACTGTAATCTGCTGTAATATATGGTGCAGGACACAGGGCTAATATGTTTCACAACTTTTCGTTGTACTGCTATTAGCTTACGTGGCAAAACTTTTTCATTGGGTTACAAGTAGCGGTATCATATTCCAGTATCGGCATAATCCGAATAATATACATTTTTAATTGTATATCATACGATAAGATATTTCTCATCATTAGCGCCCACCTGTCTTTGGTGCAGCTAACTATTCCTCCAATATGTCTCTTTGCAGAAGCTGTATATAGAACAGTTATGCTTAAATCCTTAATTTCTTACTTAAGTTTGATTTCACAAACATCATTAATCACAGCATCATGAAAATTAGCATAATTAAATTCTATCCTATTAGCGATTTGTAATAGTTTCATTTTCTACTGTTTATTCTCAATCATAATGTTATTAAATATCCATTCATTTCATACACATCTAGTGCTATATTATTCTTAGAGAACTGGACAATTTTTGGATCTATTGGAAAGGTTACAAAAAATTAGATTTAGGTAGTAAAAGTCCTAAACGGATCTTAGAGCCACTGACAGTTAAATTGCTCAAGTTCGTATTCTACCCAGTAATTAGGTGAAATCATAATCGCTTTTGGTTTCAGTGAGACCGTGCCTGCCAGGTGTGTCGTTGTGTAAAGATCAGATAACTTGTTAGTGTTTTTTTATTTTCCAATCCAGTTTAAATGATTGTGTATTATCTTTGTCCATTTACGCAAGGATTATACTTATTGATAGCCGTAGCTTCGACAGTCAAAAGCAAATTCAACGATTTTGAATTGTACACGACAGAAATACTGTTGCTTTGAAAATGTCAACTGACGGTAGGTTTACCAGGTTGTTCGAAGTGCGGTTAAATAAAATGGGCCTAATGCTTACTTCCAGCTTGCATACCTGATTTAGCACAACTCTCACGGTCAATGACTATTTAATTTTTCTTGGTTTGTGCGTGTCGTGTCAATTCGAATAAAATACCATTTAGCTGAGATTTTTGAATTTTTAGACCGAATGCTTGTTACTTTACATAAATAGCTTTGTAGATGTATAATAATATTTCAGACTTTACCTTGTCTACAAATGAGAAATTCATTAAACTGACAAGGTGACAATTTCAAATAAAAGCTCAAGAAGTGTTGGTTTTCCTGATGGTGTCAGGAATTGTTAAATCAATTTCGGTGATATATGTTATTGATTCTATTGATCGATTTCTTTTTTAGATCAATATATATATATATATATATATATATATATATATATATATAGTACAATACATATATATAAATTTTAAATTACGAAGGATTTTGAGAGAATTGCCAATTGAACTTTTGCATCTATCTTCAAGTTTATTTTTCTGCTTAAATTTATGTTAGCTTTTGCATTAAGCAAATTCACCTTAGTAATTCCATTTGAACTCCGTGCAAATATGGCGGCCTAATGGTCTCCTCTGAATGGTTAGTTTGGGAAATTACCTCTGTTCGTATTATTTGTAGAACGAATAGGGCCTTATCGGCATTTCAGATATTTGAATCACTCAGGGTAATTGTTTAATTGGAAAAATTTCCTCAGGCAACCTGGCTCATCCTTGATCAAGTGTTCGGGAAGCAGATATACCTAGTTCGGTTTGCAAGGCTGTTAATTAGGCTGCTTTTTGTGAGATTCTGGCACACTATTTTTTTAATAGATTTATTGCCCGGTAAACGAAAATATTCTATGCAATTGGATGTTGAAGAAAGGGTCTTTTCGTTTTATACTCGGAGCGTGAATTAGAATTTTGTGTTGAATTTAATAGTTAATTACGATTTTTTGGCTGCTTTTGACGCTTTACGGAAGAAAAATTATACTTTAAATACATAAGATTCTTTATAAACATGTATGCATTGGGCCTTTGTGCACTTCAGACCCTTTTGTTCAAGATGGTGCGCGTAATCCTCCGACAGGAGAGGAGCACTGTAGTTTCACATAACTATATCATTCAGCTGTCAGATAAATTTACTTTAAACTCTAAATGACACGTTTTTTGATCATGCTTATATAAAGGGCTTTAACTATATGAGTGTCCGTTGTAAAGTCTTGGAACTAATTTGTTTCAGGTCACGAAAGGTAGTTGCTGATTTCCAGTATAAAGTTCATTAATATGGATCACCTGCGAGCTCGAAAATGCCATTGATGTTGTTCCTGTTAATAACACTTCTTTGTGGTGGAAGTAGTTTTTAGTGAAACATCTAGTTTTCGTTGCCGTGCGTTGATCATTTACATAATAGGCGGCATCGGAGGAGCTCCTAAGGCTGTCACGGTTTTACGAACTTTTCCTTTGCCGTATAGTCGTGTTGAATTTTTTTCGACTAGTACCGATATTGAATTTCTTATAATAATCTAGATCTGTCAACGCCATTAATGCTTCAATACACATTAGTGTATGAGATTGTATCTTCAGTCTTTCCCACTTTCCTTGTCCAAAATATATTGGATGTAGTGTGTAATATTGGCTCATACTGATGAGTTGCTAGTAAGCACGAGACGTATGTGTACATGCGATTATACCTTCCGTTCATGTTGAATTTTGTTTAGCCTTTTGGTCCTATTTGAATTAATTTTTGAATAGGTACGCAACATCTAATACATAATTGTAAATATATCAATTCTGCGCAACAAACGATTCATAAATATTAATTAAATTATAACCTATAATGTATATTTTTCAATCCAAGCCGGCTATCTTAATAAAAACACTAGTCCTATGATGTATACATATGTCTGAAAGAATGTGGCTGAGTATTCTCGAAATAAACTGTCCATTATTGATATTAAGCGTAAACTTTATTGCTAAATGTGTTTTATTTTTATAAATTCAATTAGTAGAAAATCACACATGTAATAGATGAAGGTAAATTTATTCGTAAATATTTTTCGTACCATCTTGCTAGAAATATGTCGATTAAGCTTAACGTTCCTCCAGGGTGAAATGGATGTCTGGATCGAATTTGTTGGCTTGTTCTAAGGTGTCTCTAGGATTTACAGACTTTGGAATAGAACAAAGTACGACGCCTGCATTTTTTCTATGCATTGACAAATTATATTCTGTAGGTCGGATTATTCTACATTATACATGTATGTACTCACGAAGAAATGGCTCTTTAACTTCTCTGGACAGCATCATTTTACTGACGAATGTGCTCATTATTATCACAAAATGCGTAGACTCGTACGTTACTTAAATAAACTAAACAAACAACTAAAGACATCTGCACACGAAACAAATATCCAAAATGAGATTAACAGGACGGTATGTTATGCCTTGATAGGCAAATGGTTAGTTTTTTTACGAATGAACAGACTCCTGACAACTAGAAAACCGGTAACATAAACGGACACGTTACGTAAAACGCCCGAGCGTTTAGCATATATTATGCAAACTCAAAAACTATTATTCATTCATTTGGAAAACATTTATGCTCAAAGTGTAATCTATGCGTTTGTTTAGTTAGGCTTAGTAGAAATATTTTTGGCAATATCTTACCAAATATATTTACAATAACATTTTTTTATTGTACGTGTTATTCTTTCTATTGCAGGATCAATTATTTATTGCTGTGGGATACACTGGATATAACTAAGTGCATTAAAATTTTCATAATGGTAACTTTAATGTATAATGAAACGTAGAGTTTACAAGGAATAATATAACTTTATTTGTGATGCTCTTTCATATCTGAAAAAGGTAAAGTATGTATGTAGAATAATTTTTCATTTTTTGTTTACAAAATCATCTCATCAACATAATTCGCTGGTAAAATCTGTTTTGTGATTTATTGTGAGAATTTATATCTTTTTCATCCAGCATCTTCTATGCTCCATTTTAGCATTAAATCACTTTTCCATTTTGCGTACACTCCACTGCCTCACTGTGTGAGATAAGCTATGTAATGTAGGTAAGATGCAAACTTAATTGCAAATGCGCACAATTTAAAAGCAGTCAAATGAGGCAAAAATGCTTAATCATTTTCATTTTTGCTAGGACTTAATCCACGCTTCAAATGTCATTAATCATTCTCAGATAGTTGTGTTAGCTGTTACCTGGTTTATCGTTTTTTTATTTGGCTGTCATGTCGTAAACGCATCAATTAACAGAATTAAATAAAACTTTGTCTAATGTTTAAATGCTATGACTGGTTTAAAACTTCAATTTACCATGATCTCCGTTATTTGCTTGAAAGTTAATCACGCAGAAGTTGAATTGATAGCTATTGTTTAAAACATACTTACAACTGTAACGTCCCGGCTAGAGTGTCGAGCAAGGTAACTAAAAAGACAAAATAAGGATTTTGAGGTAGCATTTACTGTTGGTGGCCCTTAATATGGACTGGGAGACATTCACCGGCAAATACAATGATAACTTGTGTATTAGCTGTGTGTGGATTTCCAGAAGACCTTCTAGACTCTATCTCTTTGTGTCTTGTTCGTTGGTGGCGATTCTTTGAACAGATGCACGTGAATTGACGAAGCAGGATGTGTTAGATACTGTTCGAAGGCCTTGACTATAATTTTTGAAGGTCTGCAGCAACACCTATAGAGGGCTGAAACACGTAGAAATCCGATTAATAGATGATCGATTACGTATGACATCGTGCGCAGCAACAGGAAGATTGGTGTGACTGAAGACTATCCGAATTAGTGACCTAGCATGGCAAATGCAAGTAGAGAAGTCGGCGTAGATAGTCAGTGCAGCAAAGAAAAAGACAGCGATCACAAGTGGCGAGCAGAGCATAATGTGTTGCGTTGTAATTGCTCGCGCTTATACAGATGCGAAGTCGCACGTAATTGGTCAACAGAAGGTTTCGAATTCTCATTGGTCCAGCGTATTATTCTTTGAATTTATTTTGACAAAATGTCGGCGAATTAATTTGAGCTGTTACGCAATTAATGTCTGAGTATAAATTTTTTTGTGATTATTCGCATTATCTGATTCCTCCTAGACAGCAAATTTCATTCTTACCATTTTTAATTCACGTGGTTAAGCTTGAGACCATGAAGTTAAGAACTCTCTATGCCCGATAATTTGACTTGAAATTAACTAAATTGTTTGAAATGTAACATCAAGCAAAACATTTAGCTATACATAGGGTACCTGTTAAATCCCTGTTGCTCGAATTTCCTTCGGTCACCGAAAATCTCAAAAAAATGCTGACTAATCAGACAATAGAAAAAGTTCTAATTACTCGTGGTGCATGTGTTTTGTCAATTAGTAATTCAGTTTTCTGTACGAGTAATTTAGTATTATAAGGCTTTCTGGTAGGAAAACTAGTATGACAAAAAATCCAAAAGATTTGTATCTATTTTCATTTCTCAGTCCAGTTTTCCGGCTAGATAAATTGAATCAATGCGTTTATATTACTCTTAGGCTATACTCTAATCATCGTAAACGTAATAGAACTTTTATTGTTTCATTTAAGTTTTTGCTGAGTTTATGTTAAGTTCTAGAGATACATTTATGTAGATATATGGGCAATTTCCTAATTACGATGGCGAATTATCCTCCGTGCTTTTATAATTCACCCGTCTCATATCATCCGTAAATAATAATCCACACCAAAATAAATTTATTTGAAGCCAGTATTATTTTTGGTGAACACAGATAAGTTGTCAAAAAGAAAATGTAACATTTTGGGTAAATTTCGAAAATCGGTTTTATTTTCTTTTAATTGCATGTGAAAAATTACAAATATGTCCTCATATGTACATATTAATACATAAATATTTTTTCGGCATAGTCCAAATATTTCACGAGAGCATTTCATCAAATAAACCATTTTTTAGTTTTTGAACAGTTTAGCTAGAAATATTTGGTTTCCCTATGCCACAGAAAGAACAAACTGGTTTCATTTTTCGGTTAAATACCAATTTTTGTGAACTAACATATACATCTTTATGTTGTCAGTATAAAAAGCAGTACATATGGTAGCAAAGGAAACATGGAATGCAATTAGGAATCCTCAAATTCCATCCAGAATTTGCCACGGATGGGACTTTAACAGAGGCATATTTTATTCGAAGTCTTGGACCCTATCTACTGCACCATCCCTGCCGCATACCACACGAAATTTGACTTCAAATCAATTTAACTTTCCCAGACGGCATAATACTTTCTGCATAACGACAGATCGGCGGTAGGTAGATGGAACTTGATGTCCTTTATAGACTCCAAATGGGTTCCATCTGAAGGAAGGACAATTTAAGTGAAAAGTTGGTATATAACTTACAATTTCGTGTATTATGCAATACAGGTGGCATAATGGATATGAATCCCAGACTTCGATGAAACTGTGTTTCAGTTCGTGTCTTGCGCGTAGTAAATTCTAGACACTTCTTGAAAAAGTTTCAATAAGAATGAAGCCAGTCGACTGGTTGAATTTCCTTCACTACATGACAATATATATATATATATATATATATATATATATATATATATATATTCTTTTGAAATGCGAGCTTTAATGAAATTCTTGTACCTTCCTATGTGCAAAAACAAAAAGAATTTTTTTCAGATACAAGAAACATTTCTTTCGCATTATCTCCTCGAATACCTATTAATTAACATATCGTTATAAATAAATTGGAAAGCAAAACAAGATAGAAATATGTGAACTCTCTCTATGTTCACATATTTCTATCTTGTTTTGCTTTGAATTTATATTAAGATATGTTCATTAGTAGGTACTTGAGATGATAATGAGAAAGAAATGTTTCTGTATCTGATAAAATTTTTTGTTTTACGCTTAGGAAGGGTACAATGACTATATATATATATATATATATATATATATATATATATATATATATATATATATATATAATAAAAAATTTGCTATTGCACTTCACATTAATTTAGCTTTCCCAAGTAGTACGTCGTCTATTTTATAATAATAGATCGAGGGTGGCTAGTTAGCATTTCCGGTCTTAAGAGATTCTAAATACGTTCCACCTGAATAAGAATTTAACGAAAAGCAGCAGCTGGTATGTTATTCATACGGCGCGTAGCATCCGGCACGGGTGGCCTAATGGATAGAGTTTCAGAATTCGAAGCAAATGTTTCCCGGTTTCAGTCCCGACTGTGGCAACAATTGACCAATATTATGAATGTTACTAACAAATTTGATTATACACATGAGAACGGTCTCATAATAAATCATACATTCGAGCCCAGAGTCTAGACTTGTTAATGTTCCATCGACGTGATACCTCATTGATAATAATTGTTAATGTAAAGCAGTCTACAATATATAAATTTGCATTTATTCTAAATCGGAAATGCTCATACCTCTTAGATCAAATAATGTTGAATTTATACAATGTGTTTTAGATTGTTGATGTATTTATCCTAAATGCTAGTGATATACTGATAGACTTGGATGTAATACCTATTTATACCAGAAAACGTGAGCCTAAATAAACGGTATGTTTTAATTTCCTAATTGGTCATGCGTTAAAATCCGTCGAAAGTCAAACAACGTTTATGCCTATTACGTTAATTGCTAACATTTGTATGTCTTCTAATTATTTAACATTTTTAAATGAAGTATATGAACAAAGAAATTCTGGATAGTACTTGAAGTGTTCCCAATGAGACAAAACCGGTAAAATGGATGAATTGCCTCGTCTACATTATTCAATGCCTAGTTTATATTGGTAAATGCATATATAATGGGTTTAGTGTTTATATCAAGATCGAAACCTTGATTTAAATAATTATCACCACCCGCGCCACAAAAGTTTGCTTATTTTGGAAGAGAAATTATAAACAACTTTTATATGCACCAATGGGACGACAGTTGTCTGTTCATATAAAAAACAACTTTTCTTTTCTTTAAATCACGTTTACGAGCTGGAAGTAAACCCCAAACCCATTGTATTTAACCAGCCGTTGAACAAAAGCAAAACTACCGACAGTCACACGACGGCAATCTGACAAATCAGGATCAAACCGTAATGTATATATATATATATATATATATATATATATATATATATATAAAGCAAAATTAGATATGCGGCTCTCGTTAGTCAGTTTGCCGTCGTACTCTGATGATGATCATGGAAGGTCGAAACGTTTCATTACGTATGACTGACGGTAGTTTTGCTGTTGTTTAAGGACTAGTTAAATATAATGGGATTGGTGTTTACTTCAAGCTTGCAAATTTGATTTAAATAACTGTTACCACCATCTGCGCAATCTATAATTTTAAAAATTTTCGTGTTCCTTGGAAAAAAAACAAATTCAGTATGGCCTACCTGTAGCCACAATTTTATTAAAGTTGTTAAGTATAAATAGGTTGTCTAGAACTACAGTGATGACATTAGTGGTCAATGCCTGTTTTGACTCCGGCATGATGCTCCATCATCGTACATAGCCTACTCGTCCTGATGGTCTATTATTTATAAAAGAACCATTCCTGTCTACCCCGTCCGGCTAGAACGAGTGATCTATTCCGGCAAAGAAGAAATAACTCGAAAAAGGCTTGAACAATAGCATTTAGAGAAAAATTGTTTAAACAATGTTCAAATAAATCAAAGCAGAACGGTTTGTTTGTTCGTGTTTAAAAAAACTGAACGTAGATCTCTCATAAGCCTGTCGCTTTCAAATCGGCACCGACGCACCTAATTAGCACAACCTCTACCATTTATTTTACCTGTCTTGAATGTTAATTGGATTAACCCCATTCGTGAATTTCACCTTAAATATCCCGAAGAAATGACTAAAATTTACTTGTTCTAAAGTGTCGGGCGCATTGCGTCATGATCTCTCATCCATCGGCCTCAATAGTATAAACTGATTGAAATGTGAGAAATTCACTTTAAAATTGAAAAAGTAATTATCTGTTTTACCCACACTAAGCGTCCAACTTATTATATATGTTCCGAAATCATATATAGATGTCTATAAGAAGAATAAGTACTCTGGAATTCTACATAAGTTCAAGTCAAACCATCCGTACTGGATAGAACTCGTTATCTTAAAATCAATTACAATTAGCAGACTTAGATGTACAGACGTCAAATAGAGAGATATGGAGTAAAACTGATTTCGGACAAATTTAATGATACTGATTACTGCAGCTGGAAAGAGTTTGCTTGGATAAACCAGTGTGTGGTAGTTCAGATGACCATCTGACGGAATTTCTCGCTGGTGGATCACAATCATTTAATTTTATACGCTAATTTTAGAAAACCCACGGTGATCGTAGTATCAAGGGATAAATATGTTTACATATATAGCTTTTGGCTATATGTATTTTTTTTCTCGAGTGGTTATTAATTGATGAAATCGCCTAGAACCCATTCAGTTATTACTATCGATTTAGAATCCACAAATGCAATTTTGTTGCTTTCTTTTAGAAATTCAGATTGAAAATATTACAAAATAATAATGACGATGCTCCATTTGAACATTTAACTAGAGGTATATAGTAGTTTTCCTTTTATTTAATTAAACTATCGATTATTAGGTCATCCAGAATGACTTAGAGAGAAGAAGATAGTTATGCTTACATGTTTAGATTTAGAAAATGTATATTTTTTGTGTTTGTTGATTTTAATTGCCAAGAAAATATTTTTTTATTCATCACGATTTAATGTTAGAAAAAATATACGTTTGTGCTTTATTTTAGAAAATACTGCTTAATAAAAATGATATTTGTTCCTTGGAATAAGACGTATTTATTTAAATACAAGAGACTCATTCCTTGCAGTAAGACTGTCCAATACATTGTGGTAATAAACGTCTAATTATGGTTAAGAGAGGTATGTTGATAGGATTGACCTTTTAAGCATACGGAACCAATAACAAAGAATCTAGTCACAACAGACAGAGTAAATAAGGCCGCAAGAGTATTGAAAACATTTCCGCTCATATATCTAAATTTAAAAAGGCTAATTTTGGGGAGGTTCAAGAATAATAAATTTTAAGGACCTGCGCATTGTGGAAGCCGTTAGTTGCAATATTCCCTCTCAGTAATTTAATAAAAAACAGGCTTACCTAAATTGAATATAAATATGCAAAAATTACGTGTGTACAACTTTGGAAATGTGTTTATGCTTCTCATTCTTTGTTACATTATGCAAAATAGCAATCTAACGTAATCCCATAATTGATTTTCGATGTATCCTATAGAAAGAGTGACTAACGTCCGTTCAGATTAGATCGGGCAATAAATCTATGATGATTGGTTGAATTATATATTCAGTAAATTTGCATGTATTCGGCTTGCACATTTGTAGAAAGAAGGACTTGAGTCCAGGTTCTTTGGACTTTAATTACTGATAAGATTACAATCTTATAATTTTTATTAATCTTACCATTCATTTAGACAGTTCATTTGTGCTCCTTATCTTGACTTTCATTCTGCTCATTCCGTTTTATGGTTTAGTTGATCTTATTGCATAGTACTTTTGTAATATTCATTATAATTTTTCTATAAGCAACAGTTGTTTCATTATTAGACAAAGCATTTAACCGATCTTACCTGGGTCATTTTAGCTGTATTTCAGGAAGTATTCATGAGCACAGTAATGTAAATTTTTATCAGTCAAATTTTAGAGGTGCCGCTTATATTTCGTTGCGTTAAGGAACTCAGATTATGTTGTCTAGAGCAATGTACTAAATAACCCATTTTACATTCTTCCCGCGGGTTACGCATGCATTTCTAATCGATTTCTGACTGTGTCAGTATGTTTAATTATGCCTCTTATTTCCGGAAAGGTTTATTCGAGTTAACGGAAACACATTTTGCTTGCACTCACAAGTAAGGAGAAATATTTGTTCACAAATTTACACTCAAGTTCAGGTTATAGAGGATGGCTAATTCAATTGTAGAAATAAAATCTATTTGTGAACCTACTGTTTGGAGCAGCTTGATTTCGGCTAACTTATATCTGAATCTCGCTAAAAATGATAAATATACCGGCTACATGGCTTAGTAATATATTGGAACACGTTTACAATTTTATAGATATATTTCTCTTGAATATATGTTACCTAAAGGCCTGAGTCGACTTCTTTTATTTAAAGCACTAAATAGAAGCGTAGTTCTCTATTTCAGCCTCCCATAATGAAAAATGTAAAGTAATTTCCCAATTATCGTTTGATACCTTCTGCAGTTATGCAAAATATTAACTTTCGACAAAAGGATATTAGTTTTTTCGATAGAATTCAATAATAGATATAAGCATAAAATAGTCATCATTTATTTCAGCTTTAAGCAAAAGTGCTACGATGGTTCGCTATAACTTATCGATTCACAAAGATTCGAGAAAAGTAATAAACATTGGTATCATTTAAAACTATAGTTAAATTTTGCAAAGGATATTTGTCTAACTTTAGCACCATGAGTGTACTTTAATTCAATTTTTAAATTTTTAAACTATTTTTATTTTAATTCAAGCATTCACTGATTGTGCGAGTTATGATAAAATTAGATAATATCGATTTTGTTGATTTATGCTAAACTCTAATCCAATTTAATTTAAACAGTTCAAGAAAATAGCAAAACTGCCGACAATAGGCACGAATGAATGTGGTTTTGCAACGCTATGTCACTTGTGACATAAAATAAGATTGGTGCTGAGCTTTTTCCTACCATAAACATTATTTTTTACTTTTAGTTTGTATAATTTTTAGCCCTAAAGTCTTGTTTGCTTTTAACGGAGAATGCACAGGAATAAAAAATTATGTTTAAATTAGCATAATTTCAGACGAGATTTTTTACACGAGAAACTCAATTTAAGTGCCACTTATTCTATGTATCAAAGGAAGCAATGCTGGTGACTTAATTAGTTTTCTAGATCTGCCTGGTTCTAAATTAGTTAATTAACTTATTCAGAATTTTTTTTCAAATGATAGGCAAACAATTTGGCCTCCATTGTTATTCATTAAATTAAATTCTATTTGTTCGTTAAAATATGAGATACGGTTATAATTTTTTTCACATTCAACGACAGTGCTTGTTGGATAGTCATCATTTCAATACACAAAACACTTTATATCCTTATCGAATTTTAGAAATACGGTCAAAATTAAAAAAATTTGACTTCGCTTCATATTATCAACGAATCTACTGGAGAAATAATCGAGAAATTATTGTTTATTTCAATAGAATAGACATTCCACATATAAAGGTACACTAAAAATGTATAACCTAACTGAGTAGAGTTCTGCTTGGGGCTTTGAAATACGCATGGTATTGTAAGTGCACCAAAATTTTTTTTTTGCGCTTGCGCAGTTCTTGTCAACGTTGACTAATTGAAACCACTTTCGATTTGTGAAGCATTTTAGCACTTCTAGTCTTTAGTAAAATTGCAAAGTGCTTTGTTGGCGTGTCGTAAATATCAAAGGACAGACATACGTGCAACACACATCCTATTTATCAAAAATCACATTGGTATGTAGTCTGAAAAGTATAAATTAAATCACCAATTGCATCTGCCAACAATTGCTTATTTATGATAACGTTAGGTGCAAATTGTAGATGAATTTTGCCTTTCACACTAAGTAGAAGATGTTGGATGGTGGTTGTTATCAAAACTATGCCCGCTGAAAACTATGTAAATGCTCAATCTATACACAATCTGTCCATAAGTCATTCACTTTCCTCTTAACCTTTGTGTTGTGTGTGAGTATACTCTTATTTCTTATCAACGGAATGCATTTTTAAAATAAATTTTATTTTATTATTTGTTTTGTATATTTCTATAAATTTTACTGGGCACCTACTAATGGAGTGAGTATTGCATCATTATCCAACTCAGTCTGAAATGAGTCCGGCAAACAAAAACGTAATGTCCTTTTAAACAGTGCATTAAATAAGTCGTTCGATCTTGTTTTTGGAGGAAAACTATTATGTATGCAATTGTGTATCAGTTGTTGAGCACCTAGTAACAAATTTGTTCAAATATATCCAGGAGGATAAAAGAAAGACTTCATGAACGGAGGATATAATCTTGTGCACATTCGTTTTGTGGGGTAGTGTAAGCACGAAACGAATTTGCAAAAGATAATACTTTCCGTTCATGCTATCTTTGGTTTATCCTTCTGGTGCGCAACGCCTAACTAATCCGTTTTTCCATTTCAAAAGGATCTAGCGTTTGAAATGTAAATATTACGCCGTCCATGTGTTTAGTGTGACATCGAATCTCCGCTTGAGAAAGACATCAATAAAAGCCCGAGTATCATCCATTTCGTTTCCAATTGTATATCTGGCATTCGGATGGCATTTATTGACTTAATTAATCAGTTCTTCGGTATGCATAAGGCTATAACAGACCAAAAATGTATCATGAACATATCAGGTTTATAATTTCACTTTCCTTCGTTACAACATGCACATAAATATATCTGTTAAGATAGGGGAAATATCAGCACCCAATGTTTGGACCATCTTTTGTCTGTATAGTTTACTATTAAACTAAATTAAATATCTTAACAATATGCATAAAATAAT